>VMDR010009822.1:0-32394 GCA_007922815.1 Macrotus californicus | reverse complement strand
TGATATTTCATTGTTGATGTACAAAAATGCCTTTGATTCTGAATATTGACTTTGTATTCCACTGTTTTGCCAAATTCACTTATTAGGTGGAGTAGTTTTTTTTGTGGGGAGTCTATAGGGTTTTCTATGTACACTATTGTGTCATCTGCAAACAGTGACAGTTTTACTTCCTTCTTCCCAATTTGGATGGCTTTTATTTCTTTACCTTTTCTGATTGCTGTGGCTAGCACTTCCAACACTATGCTGAACAGAAGCGGTGAAAGTGGACATCCTTGTCTTGTTCCTGATCTTAGTGGGAAAGCTTGTAGTTTTTTTCCCATTGTGTATGATCCTGGCTGTACATTTCTTGTATAGGGCCCTTATTATGTTGAGGTGTGTTCCCTCTATTCTCAGTTTGCTGAGTGTTTTTATCATAAATAGGTGCTGTATCTTATCAAATGCTTTTTCTGCTTTTATTAATATGGTCATTTGATCTTTGTCTTTCCTTTTGTTTATGTGATGTATTATGTTTATTGATTTGCGAATATTGTACCATTCTTGCATCCCTGGGATGAATCCCACTTGATCATGGTGTATGATCCTTTTAATATATTGCTGGATGGAGTTTGTAAATATTTTGTTGAGGCTTTTAATGTCTATGTTCATCGGTGATATTGGCCTGTAGTTTTCTTTCTTTGTTCTGTCTTTACCTTGTTTTAGTATTAGGGTGATACTGGCTTCATAAAAAGAGTTTGTGAGTCTTTCTTCTTCTTGGATGTTTTGGAATAGTCTGAGAAGTTTACTGGTTAGCATTTCCGTAAATGTTTTGTAAAATTCTCCTGTGATACTGTCTGGTTCAGGGCTTTTGGGAGCCAGGAGTTTTTTGATTACTTCTTCAATTTGACCAGCTGTTATTGATCTGTTCAGGCTTTCTTCTTCCTCTTGATTTAGTTTTGAGAGATTATATTTTTCTAGAAATTTGTCTGTTTCACCCAGGTTTTCAAATTTCTTGGCATATAGTTGTTCATAGTAATTTCTTATAATCCTTTGTATTTCTGTGGTATCAGTTGTAATCTCTCCTCTTTCATTTCTGACTGTATTTATTTTGTCCTTTCTCTTTTTTTCTTGATGAGTCTGCTTAAACTCTTGTCAGTTTTATCTTTTCAAAGAACCAGCTCCTGGATTTATTGATTCTTTGGATTGTTCTTTTAGTCTCTATGTCATTTAATTCTGCTCTGTTCTTGGTTATTTCCTTCTTTTACTCACTCTGGGCTTTGTTTGTTGTTGTTGTTCCTCTGGTTGTTGTAGATGTAGGGTTAGGTTGTTTATTTGAAATGTGTCTGTCTTTTTAAGGTAGGTCTGTATCTCCATGAACTTCCCTCTCAGAACTGCCTTTGCTGTGTCCCATAAGTTTTGGACTGTTGTGTATTCATTTTCACTTGTTTCTAGAAACTTTCTGATTTCTTCCTTGATCTCAGTCTTAACCCATTTATTGTTTAATAGCCTGCTATTCAATCTCCATGAATTTGCGTGTTTTTGGGTTTTTTCCTTGAGGCTGGTTTCTAGTTTCAGGCCCTTGTGGTCAGGGAAAATGCTTGATATGATTTCAATTTCCTCGAATTTGTTGAGGCTTGTTTTGTGTCCTATCACATGATCTTTCTTTGAAAATGTTCTATGTGCATTTGAAAAGAATGTGTGTTTTTGCTTCTTTGGGATGAAAGGTTCCATATATATCAATTAAGTCCATTTGATCTAGGGCATTGATCAATGCCCCAATATACTTGGAGGATCTATCCATTGTTGACAGTGGGGTATTAAAATCTTCTAGTAGAAGTGTGTTGTTGTCTATATCTTTCTTGAAGTCCTCCAAGATTTTCCTTATGTATTTGGGTGCTCCTATGTTGGGTACATATATGTTTATGTCTTCTTGATAAATTCTTCCCTTAAGTATTATGAACTGTCCTTCTGTGTCTCTTTTTATGGTCTTTGGTTTGAAGTCTATTTTGTCTGATATAAGTATTGCTACCCTGGCTTTTATTTCATGTCCATTTGCTTGGAATATTTTTTTCCAGTCCTTCACTTTCAGTCTGTGTAAGCCTTTTTTTTCCTGAGGTGGTACTCTTGTAGGCAGCATATGTTTGGGTCATGTTTTTTCATCCATTCAGCCACCCTATGTCTTTTGATTGGAGCATTTCATCCATTAACATTTAAGGTTATTATTGATAGGTACTTATTCATTTTCCCCCCTTTGTACCTGTGCTTTCTCTCTTACACTTTTTTTTCCTCTTCTTAAAGCAGACCCTTTAGCATCTCTTGCAGAGCTGGTTTGATGGAGGTGTATTCTTTTAGACTTCTTTTGTCCAGGAAGCTTCTTATTGTGCCTTCCACTGTAATTGAGAGCCTTGCTGGATAGAGTAGTCTCAGTTGCAGGCCTTTGCTTTACATTACTTGGAATATTTCTTACCATTCTCTTCTGGCTTGGAGAGTTTCCATTGAGAAGTCAGCTGCTAGTCTTTCCAGGGCTCCCTTGTATGTTACTTCTTGTTTCTCCCTTGTTGCCTTTAAGATTCTCTCTTTGTATTTAAAATTTGCCATTTTAATTATAATGTGTCTTAGAGTGGACCTCTTTGGGTTCATCTTGATTGGGACCTTCTGTGCTTCCTGAACTTGTGTGGCTTTTCCCCTCTCCAGGCTCAGGAAGTGTTCTGTCATTATTTTTTCAAACAGGGTTTCTATCCCTTACCTTTTTCTTCTCCTTCTGATATTTCTATGATTCAAATGTTGTTGTATTTCATGTTGTCTTGCAGTCCCCTGACGCTATATTCATATTTCTTGAGTCTTTTTTTGTGCATCTGCTCTACCTGGGTGTTTCTTTCCACACGTGTCTTCAGCTCACTAATTCGGTCCTCTGCTTCATCCAGCCTGTTTGTAATTTCTTCTAGTGTGTTTTTTATTTCCAAAATTTTATTGCTCATTTCTTCCTGTTTTTGTTTATAGTTTCTATTTCCTTTTTCATACTGTTGTAGTTCCCACTCAGTTTCTTGTAGTTGTCTGTGAGTTCCTCGAGCATCCTTATAACCATTCTTTTGAATTCTATATCTGATAGTGTTCTTGCCTCCATTTCATTTAGCTATTTTACTGAGGAGTCTTCTATCCCTTTTGATTGCGAGTTCTTTCCTTGTCTCCTCATTTTAGGTGACTCTTTTTGTTTGTTTCTGCAATTCCATATGCTCTGCCTTGCCAGCTGTCTTTGTAGGGTGAACTTCTGTGGTAGGGGATCTGTAGGACTCAGTGGTGTGGTCTCTTTGATCTCTGTGTCCTTGTGCACTAGGGTTGCTCTTTCTTCCGTTTGTGTGGACTCTCTTGTTGTATTTGGGCTTTACCTGTTGGTGGATCCTTTTCTGGTGGGTTGTCCCCGCCAGCGGGTTTACTGGTATTCACAACTCCCATCTTGTCTTGTATGCTGTTGTACAGGTGTTGGTTAACAAAGCAGTATACCAGACCGTCAAACATACACCAGTAAAAAGAACCCTTCCACCACATCAGCAGTCTCAGCTGCAATATAACTAAGATTAATAAATGTGAAGAGGGATTATGGACATTATATGATATGACAGAAGGAATATGAGATGATTAGAAGAGGGGAAAATATTATGTGTTAAGAGGGAGGAGAATTGCTAAGAGTTGGGAAGGAACCGAGGTGAAGAAAGAGTGCAAAATTTACAACGTAAGTAAAACACGAAAAGGCAATGGCAACAGTGGGGTCAGAAGGGGAAGAGTGTACCACGAGGTTTGAAGTAAAATTGAAAAAGAACTGGACCAACGGGAGCAAAACTGCAGAAAACCCACAGCAGGGTTGATAGTAATGCTAGTTGAATGAAATTTAATTAAGCTGGAATGGGTATAGGAATATTGAAGAAAAGCAAAGTCAATATGAGAGGTCCACAGGGAAGGAAAATGACTTGGAGAGGATAGGGCAAGCAAACAAGTAAGAGTAAGGAATAAAGCCCAGGTTGAGAGAGGGGAAGAAAGAAAGAGAGAGAGAGAAAACAATGAGATACAATTCCTTACTCGAGTGATCAGGGGCAGGGTGAAGGCGAAATGGAGTAAGGCAGCGGGAGAGTATTCTATGGGATTTAAAGCACCAACAAGTAGAGAACCGATAGGAGGTCCTTTGGAGAAGAACAGCAATAACCATGATATTTCTCCCAAATAGCCACTTTTTATACAAGGTGAGACAGAGATAAGACTCTTATTAGAAGGGGAAAAGAATGTGAGCTGTCTTTAGAAAGCAGAGCGCTTATGTGAGGTTAGATGGTAAGATATTGTGAGAGTAAGGATAGAAACTTGGTGTAGTGTGTGAGAAAATGAAGTTCACCACAACAGTAATAAAGCTCAGGAAGATGGCGGAATGGATTAAGACCAGGGAAGGGTGCTGTGTGGGATTTGGAATAACAATAATAGGATAAGAAATATATAATCTGAATAAAAAGAATAAAAAGTAAAAGACCAAGAGCAGTGTGTTATTGGAATATGAATGAAATGAAATAAGAAAAATTAAAATGCAATATGAAAGGCAGAATAAAGAAAACCAATCTAACAATGAAATCAAACATATAAAACAAAAAAAAAACAACTTAAATGGAAAGAAGAGAAATAAAAAAATTAAAAATAAGAATAAAAAAATAAAATGAAACGCAAGTTCTGAAGGATAGCAAAGTAAAATTTGTCTCCGCTGTTGGTACTCGCCTTCTGACTTCTTTCTGGATCTGTCTTTGGTCTTCTCTCAGCTTCAGGTCTTACTGCCTCACACTTGGAAAAAAAAATAATCCTCCTGCTGACTTTCAACCTGCCAAGCGGGTTTTGCTGGTCTTTCCAGAGGCTACAGGCAGAGGGGGCAGGACTCTGCTTTTTCCCCTTTCCTGTGATTCCTGGAGGATGGGGGTTCGGTCTGGGCTACAGTAATCACGGATGCCCAGTTCCCAGCCCACACCCTCGGAGCGCTGTGTGGCCCACACTGTCCACTCTGCACATACGCACCAGGCTGGCACCTATAGTCGGCCTCGTTGTGCAACCCTTTGAATAGCCTGTGAGGTGCACTGGGTGGGGGGCAAGTCACACTCCTGCTCCCTCTTTGTTGGCTTGGGGGCTGTGAGTGCTAAGTCCCTTCAGGGGACTTCAGTTCAGATCCCCTATTGAATTAAGTCTCTCTGGGTGCTGCCACCTCTCCGGGCCCCTGCTGTTCCCCTTGATCAATCTGTGTGGTGTCCTGAGTGGGAGCAAATTGAGCTCCAATTCCTCTGTCTTCACTGGCCTGGTCGTTGAGCGCATAAGTTCCTTGCACAGTGTCTAAGAGCCTCCTTCGAGCAAGTTCCCCTTGGTTGCGGCCAGCCTGTCCCTAGTAAGTGCTTAGCTTTCCACACAGACCAACTCTCTTACCAATCCAGAGACTAACTGGGTCACAGCCAGTCGAGGCCCATCTCTTCTCCCATTTCCAGGTGTCACTTGGCTCCTCAGTTTCTCTGGTACTCTCCCAGCTGGTGACTGCTGTCCCCCTGAGGTACACTGCCAGCCGTGTGTCTCTTACTGTGTCTCTATCTCCCCAGCGACTTTAAGTGTCCAGGTCTCTGCTGGGTTGGGTCTGTGACTTCCCCACTCTGGGAAGGGAGGGAGCTGCTAATTACAATCCCTGACCCTGCTCTCCTCCAAAGCTCCTGCAGCAGCTGCAGTCTCTGGCACAGGGCCCGAGGACCTTCCCGTCGGCCTACAAAATCTCCTTATCATCCGTTTTTAAGCATCCTCTGCTACCTTCGGCTTCTAAACTTTATATCCTGAACTGTTATTCTTAACAGTGCTGCATATAGGAGTTATTCAGTTCATGTTTGTGATTATTGGCAAAATTGCCATAGTACAGAAGAAACAGCATAACCCTGGAGTTGAATGGTCCGAGGACATCCTGGTTCTGTCATGTTAGCTATGTGGCCTTGGGCATGTTGCATCTCAACCATTTTTAAACATTAAAAAAAAAAATCCTCACCCGAGAATATGTTCATTGATTTTAGAGGGAGAAGGGTGGGAGAGGGAGAGAGAGACATCGATCAGTTGCCTCCCTTATGCTCCCAGATTGGGGATCAAACCTGCAATGGAGGTATGTGCACTGACGGGTGATCGAACATGCAACATTTTGGTGAACAGAATGATGCTCTAAACAGCTGAGCCACCTGGCCAGTGTTCATCTTAACCATTTTTAAAGGTGCAGGTCAGTGGCGTTAAGTACAGTCACCCTGGTGTGACACCAATCTCCAGACCTCCCTTCATCTTGCCAAACCCATAACAACTCCCCTGTCCCTCCCACTCAGCCCTGGCACCCACCGTCCTACTTTCTGAATCTGAATTTGTCTACTTTAGGTACGGAAGGGGGCAGTTTCTCGGCAGAAGGTTGAAACACATTTAGAAGAGCAGATATACCTACCTCTTCAGGATTTGGTCTGGCTTGTATTCTTTCTTGTAGAGATGGGGTATCAACCGTTCCTAAATCAAAGGGGAACATTCAGCTTCGTTACTTACTTTAACTGAAAAAAGAAATTGACAATTAAACTTCCTTCCCACATGATATGACAGTCAGTAAGATCCTTCTCCAGGACTTCCTCTACCTGCCGGACTTTTTATTTAATAGGCTCATGAGCTCTTTAATAACATTTCCATGATTTTTAAAACACAGATGATAGTTCTTTGTGACACTAGGCAAAGACTCTGGTGAATAGCCCGGCATTCCCAATATGTACGAGTCTATACAGGATCCGGCAGAAGTAAGGCCTGTTTCAGTGTGGTTGGTAGGGCAATAATCTGGGTGTAATAATTGATAGTTTTAATTGGAACATGTCACCTAAAATGTCATATGATGTGCTTAAGTGTGATATTGTTTTGTTACAGAATTACATGCTGATGATTTTGTAATAAAGAAGAGGCGTTATTTGTGCCAGACCCTGTATTTCAGTCACATGATGTTAACATGACACTTTATGGATTTTAAGGACTTTTGCATGTATTATTTCAATTCACCTCACAATCAGCCTGAGATGCAGATACAATCGTAGAAGTCCTTCACCAGCACAAGGATTCAGACCGTCCTGGTGCTCTCAAGAGCCTCTCTTGCTGTCAAGTTCACTCTGGAGATCCCCAGGGACAGCTCCATGACCATCCTAGTCCTCCGGAATTCAGGTGTTCTAAATTTTCGTCATTATCTTGCCTATTTTCATTGGTTTCAAATTCCCATTTTTATCACTGCCTCATGTTTCCCACCAAAAACTATATCTTGAAATTGTTTCAACTTAAAAAAAATGAATGACACTAAAAAGTTTTAAATTCCTCTTGGTTCGAGTTACTACAGAGCAAGTTTCCCAGGTTTTTTTGTTCGCTTACAAGTCTGTAAATTCTCTTTAGAGGGCAGTTTGTTTTCCCTGACTGATAGTACTCCAGGGAATACATGATCTTTCTGAGATCATAATCAGCCATTTTCCAGTCACATCCTCAGCTTCATCTTTCGACTCTGCTCCCGAGAATGCCATGGTTTTGATGTTTGCTTGGAAACCATTTCTTAATCTTATCATCATTTGCCATTTCTCTGGAGAGACTGAGAATCTTTAAAATCAGCAAATCCTGGCTGCTTTTGGTTTAACAGCCCCTTTTTTAGCTTCTCTTTCTCCTCACATTTTACTATAAGTGGGCAGCACTTTTGAATACGCTGGGTGGAAATCGCCTTAAGCTGGATAACCCAGTTCATTGGAGTGGTTTCTACCTTCCATGTTATTGCAGGGAATAGTTAATAAACTTTCCGAAACCGCATAACAAAGATCCCCTTGTATCAGTTTTCAATAGTATTTCCTCACTTCCCTCATCAATAGCTTCCTTAAAGTACATTCTTCCCCCATGTGCTCAAGGCACCTGCACCTTTCACTTAAAGGATTAAGCAAAACCAAGCAAACAGCAACTCATAGACACAGACAACAGTGTAGTGGCTACCAGAGAGGAAG
The DNA here is from genome assembly GCA_007922815.1 of Macrotus californicus. NCBI lineage: Eukaryota > Metazoa > Chordata > Mammalia > Chiroptera > Phyllostomidae > Macrotus > Macrotus californicus. Next base: position 24,382 of record VMDR010009822.1, on the reverse strand, counting down.
GAGGGAGAGGAGGTGGAGGGGAGCATGGGGGGTAAATGGTGGTGGAAGCAGACTCAGCTTGGGGTGGTGAGCACACAGTGCAGGGTACGATGAGGTATCACAGAATTGCACGCCTGAAACCCATTTAGTTTTACGTGCTGTGCCCATGGCACGCCGCACCACAGCCTGCACGACCCCGGGGTTGGAGAGCTGTGACTGCACGGCCTCCGGCGCCACCCCAGACCCAGCGGTTCCCAGTCAGGTTTTCTTCTGTGACTGGCTCAGTGAGTCACGCTGGTTCCTTGTTCCAGAGAGTTTGAAACATAGTGTTCCAAGCTCCTGAAAAGTCCAGCTGCTAAAACAACCATATTTTCCAAATCATTTTGCCATTTATTCCATTTGGTAAATAGCACCAAAAATAGCTGGGCTCCACATACCACCAGTATGTAAAACCCAGTGACACTGTCTCCCCTGTGTCCCTTTTTCTGTTAGTGTTACCTATGTTTACCTTTCTAGTCCAAGAAAATTTAAGCAGGACACCTCAGTCATGGAAATTCTGCAGCTTGCTGGGTACTTGGTAGTTCTTGCTCTTTCACCAGTAAGTGGTGGTGTTCACCCTGAGGGGGGACCTTGATGGATTACATCAGAGTCTCCTGTGGGGCAGGCCAAATCGCAGGCACACCTCATTTTATTGCACTTCGCTTTATTGCACCTCACACCTGTTAAGTCTTTTACAAACTGACTGCAAGACCGTCCTCCAGCAAAAAGATTATGAGTTGCTTTACTGCTGTGGTCTGGAACGCACCCACAGTACCTCCAAGGTACGTCCGCACTGCACACGGTTTTCTCCATCAACTCCCTCCCCAGATTCTGGCAGGCCCTTCTGGTTTGGAAGGTACCGCAGGTAATTGTGAAACTATGTCCCTCCCCAGCTCCTCAGTGCCAGGTGTGAGCTACTGAGAGAGACTTTGATCCTGGGTGTGCAGTGTTTAATTTCCTTTTAGAGAGGAAGTACATAATTGTTCTTAGGCACCTTGTATTCGTTTGGGGTGGGTGGAGCCAGGTGAAAGGGCACGTGTACTTCACAGACATGCTCACAGTTACTAAGAGAAGAAGTGATTCCCAAGAAATAAGTTATTGAATGCTTTTGTTTAGATACATTGAATGTCCTTACTACAAACAATGAGTTTTGCTTTTCTCCTTTCCTTTGTATGAGAGGTCAGCATACTTTTTGGTAAAAAGCCAGATGGGAAATGTTTTCAGCTTTGAGAAACATTTGGTATGTTACAACTACGCAACTCTGCCTGAGCAGGAGGCGGTCCAGGCCAACACACAGCGGACGGGGCGGGCTGGGTGCGGGGGTGCTCCCCCAGGGCTGTATTTACAAAGCAGGCGGTGGCCAGATTTGGCCTGCAGGCCCTTGTTTGCTGACCCCCCTTTTTTTGTAGCACAAAGGAATGTGCTAATCCCTCCTTTTAACTTGTGGGCCACCCCAGGTGATTTACACGACTCAGCAGCTCTCTGTCCTCTGGGAAGTTCCTCTTCCGTTCTTCCCGCTGTCCTAACAATATGTCTACTTTCCCTCTTTCCCCTGAAAAGGTCATCCCTGCCTGCTTCCAAGACACCAAGACCTGGCCTGGGCTGTCTCTTAACCACATGGTTTGGATTTGCCTCATGGATGTAAGTAACATTAAACCTTTGTGTCTGTGGCATGTTCCTAATGACTTAGCCTCTCTATCCTAATTATCTTAATCAGGCTATGCCCTTTTCTTTTGAACTTTTCCCAATGACAGGATACAATAAAACACGGAGTAAACAAGCTTACGTAGATATCTTTTACAGTGGCAGCCGGATGGCAGCCAGGACAAGGTCACAGCCCTACAGGGTGGCACTCACCTGGGCACACACAGTTGCACCTGATACCCTGCTGGATGAAGTCTGCAGCCACGGCCTTGGTGAGGCCGATCACGGCCGCCTTGGTTGTGCTGTACACGCATCTGTTCACCACTCCTGGGGCGGAGGGGAGGGTTCCACAGTCGGAAGAACGAAAAAACAGTCTCCTTCAGAAAGGGGGCGCAGGTACGTGTCCCAGTAACCATTGTCAGGTTTTCTCCCCGAGTAGGGCCCAGGTCCAGGGTCACTGTGAAGCTGTCCCCACAGCCACAGGCAGTCACCTCCCCGGCACTGTGACAGCACTTCACACAAAGCTGTGTCGTGAGACTGTCACACTGTGGAAGACGTGTGTTTGCCTGATACCCACTCCAGTTAGGACTGGGAATTCTCTGGGAGCAGACACACTTGGTGGGTGTTGAATACAACCTTTTCTGATCAATCGAATGGGTAAATGTTCCCTTTCCCCTCTTGATTTCCTTCTTCCTGCCCTCGATTTTCATCTCCATATTCATTAGAAGAAATAAAAGGAGGGCAAAGCAAAAAATATTTTATTTCATTTTATGACTGGTTCATATCTAAGGCAGAAGGACTAGTAATTAAGGAACGTAATACCGATTTTTAAAGAGTGGTTTTGAAATTAAGTGTTGGGTTTGTGATTTGGACTGTGCCTGTTCCCTTGGCTCGGGACAGCATATGGGCGTGTGCATGGTTACCCAGGGGGGACAGGCCTACCTTTGATGCTGGAAGCCACAGAGGACATGTTGATAATGTTGCCAGATTTCTGAGCAAGCATCTGCCAAAAATAAAACCAATTTTTAAGAAATGGCACTTTGCAGGCTACCAATTCTACCTCATTTAAAGCTCTGCGTTTACTTGGGGCTGCAGAACCATCTTGTTAGCTGTGAACACTGAGTGCAGTTAAGCAGTCTCTATGGTCTCGCCCCATCATTGCTGGGAACTGAGGGCCTGCGCTGTGGTCCTGGCGGGCACACCTCCCAGGGGGTCACACCTGGGGCATGAGAGCATCAGCAAGACCAAGCACGAGCTGTGAGCTAAGTGGAAGGCAAATGAATGGTAATCCTTACTGTGTGTTCCTGATGTTGGAATAGCATAACCCATTTTTATTCATTTTATTATCCTGTTTCATTGAGGTATCATTGTCCTGTATAACTCTCGCTTTCATTCAACACAGTATTTGTTGAATCCCTACTGTGGTCGGGCATTGTGCTAGGTCCAGGAGATGCAAAGGTAAATGACACGGTCCCTGCCTGTACACAGTCGCCATTCTGATTGGAGTGGCTGATTTAACCAGTCTCCAGCAACAGCAGAGACCTTCACAGAGAAGAGGGTGGTGGTGGGAAGGGACCACCGATTCGGGTTGTGGGACACCCAGAATGGGCTCTTGAGGAGAAAATATGTGGGTTGATTTTTGAAAACTAGAGTGTTAGTCAGAAAAATAAAAGAGAAGGGTGGGGATTGAAGGAGAGGGAGCCCTAAAGGGCTCTGTGGAGGAGCTGGGAGGCAGGATGGGTCTGGCTGCAGCACAGGGTGTGGGAATGAAGCTGCGGGGCCGCAGGGGCCACTGCAGGCATTGGGGCTCCGCCCTGAAGGCAACGCAGTGGTGAGAACGAAGGGTTTAAGGCAGAGGAGCAGTATGTTGAGATCTGGGGCTACAAAGATGGCTCTGGTATCCTGTAGAGACCCCTGGGGGCTGAGGCAGTGATTTAGGAAAGGGGCAATCCAAGCAGAAATGTAGAAATGTCTGGACAACAGAGGAGATAGCGGGTGGCAAGGAAAGGACTTGGCAAGCGGTTGCGTGCAGCCTACGGACCCGCACCCGCAGCTCCTGCAGCGTTCCCTAAGAACACCCCTCAGAGCTCTTCTGCTACGGTGGGAACTCCCTGAAAAAAGGGTCTGTGGCTGTTTTGTTCCTCCAGACAGGGCACACAGTAGGTGGTCGGCACAACGATGAACCAAAGTAAAGCACGGATTGCTGGGCCCTGCCCCAGCCCTAAAGGAGTATGCAATGAGATAGCTGCTATGGGTTCAAGTTTCCAATGAACTTTACATGTTATTAATCATAACAGGTATGAATGTGCTCAAGATAATATGTCTATGTGCCAGGACAGGGGTACCCAGGAATGTTTTGGGGGGAGAAGCAAGATTTGGTGGGGAGAATTCCTGCCTCATGGGCACTAACTTCTCACTGAAATACGAGGCTGAGGAAATGGCCACGAAGAACCAGGGGAGACGACGGATGGGAATGTGGGGAAAAACAGGCAATTTACATATTTTTAAAAATTTGCTAGTTGAACATTCTGCGAATTCAACCAAAGCCCCTGTCCAGACACTAAACAGGTAGATTAAAAAGATTCCTTTGTTACTGAGTCAGCTTTTCTAATTTTCTTCTTCACACTCATCTGGATCCTTCTTCTTTTTTTTTTAAAGATTTTATTTATTTTTAGTGAGAGAGGAAGGGAGGGAGAGAGAGACAGAGAGTGAGAGGAACATCAGTGTGTGGTTGCCTCTCACGTACCTCCTATTGGGGACCTGGCTAGAACCCAGGCATGAGCCCTGACTGGGAATTGAACCAGAGACCCTTTGCTTTGCAGGCTGGTGCTCTATCCACTGAGCCGCACCAGCCAGGGCCATCTGGCTCCTTCCTGACATCAGGTTGAATGGTCAGAGCAAAGTATCAGCCTCAGCTTGTCACTCACTGGAAAGCTCTCTCGGGCCCTGGGTCAGGCGGCATTCAGGACACCTGTTATGTCACCCAGTGGGAGGAAGAGAATGGCTCTCCTGCCCTTCACTCGGGGTCAACTTACAGCCCTGAACTGAGCAGGCTCTGCACTCAGTCAGTCCCTTCCACTGTCTGAGCCTCTGCTGCTGCTACTGTGGGCCTAGAAGCTCATTCGAAATTAATGCCACCCTCTCCCAGAGCACCTAGTGTGGTGCTTTCTGTCAAAAGGTACTTAATGATGGTAAAATAAAATTAAAAACATTGCCGAGTTGTGAAGGCTGGAGAATTGAAAAGCAGCTGACTCAGGAGGAATACGGTCTCTCTAGCAAACATGGGATCTTCCCTCTCTGGTACCTCCGTAGCCTAGCTAAAACAGGAGTGTTGGCAGAAATCTCAGGGTACAGAGCAGCAGTGGGGTACATCCACGTTGATGGTATGTGCCTAGACACCAAAACTCAAGAAGGGGCACAAATTCCAGGGTTCAAACCCTAGCTACAACCACCTGCTAGTTCCATGACCTTGGCAGGTCACATAGCCTCCTCTTCACTCTCCGCACCACGGATGTGGGAGGGTAGTGCCCGCCACATCAGTGTGCTGGCCCTCGCCCTGCTGGCTGCCCCTCCTCCAGGAGCCCTCTCCCCAGACACCCAGGTGGGCCAACTGATATCCTAGCTTCTGATTCTTCATGATACTTATAACCATCCATGATATATATTTATTCAATTACATACTGTTCTGTCTCACCCCTCATAAAAGGGGCCTCCCTTATAGAGGAACTTGGTCCTGTTCTCTTCTGCACCTAGAATGGAGCCTGGTGTGTAGAGCATGCTTAATATTCCTTAAATGGATGAACTGGAAGGGTCAATGAATTAATTTATATTAAATGCCTGGATATAAATGCTCAATATTAGGCTAGTCATTATGTCAGCTACCATCACTCTCCGGCACATGTGGGGATCCTTCCTAGATGTCCCGTGAGGAGCCCTAACTACCCTGTGGGGCTCAGCCTAGTGGGATGCTCTTACTTTGGGAAGAAACGCCTTGATCATCAGGTACATGCTGCGGACATTGAGGTTCATGGAGAAGTCCCAGTCCTTCTCTTCACAGTCCAGGATGGTTCCATGGTGGACAAACCTGGAACAGTGAGTAGACAGTGGGGAAATGATCACTTAAAGAGATTTCTAGTTAATTTCCTCATCATTTTTATTGTCATGTATTAACGGAGACCACTGTCTCATCCCTTGCCAAGATTTTTAACAATTCAAACATATGTATCACTTAGTACATTAGTAAGTAGCCCAATAACCTAAGCAAAATAAATTTATTTAAGAACAATATCCTTCTTTTAAAAGAAGGTGGCGAGAGTTTGGGGTCACCAAACATAGGAAGGTTTATACCAACTGCACAGGGAACAGTGAAAACAAACTTCAATCAGAACAGCGGCCTGTCCTGACTCCTGTTGCAGGAGCAACAGCGCCCCCAGCTGGCACAGATTTAACATTCTCAAGGGAAATGAAGATGGCGAGGAAAACAGCATCTGGGAGTAGCAAAGTAACATTGCTACTGTACTCTTCTAACATATGGAGTAAACAGAGCAAAACAACACAAAAACCTTAAAATAAACTTCACATTTCCTTCAGGAAGCTTTCTAAAAATGGGAGTCCTAAGCCATTTCACTGTCCCCTGGGCCAAACTTATGTAATTAACGATACAATATTGTTGGTTATGACTATATTTCCAATTCAATCTAAGGACAGAAAGAGCCACAGACTCTGTTTCTATACTTTTTACTTAGTTGAAAATTTAATAAATGCTCAAAAACTAATTTTTCTAGCTGATTTTGTCATGGCTCCGCATATATTCTTATATGAGGGATGAGCAGGTTGTTTATAAAATAGATCATCACAAAATGTGACTTTGATTTAATTCCTATACCTTGTAACACATGATAAACTACATTGTAACACAAGATGCACCATGGCTAGATTGAGGTCTCCCTGGCCCCCTGGCTCTGAAACATGGTTAGGAAGAAACACAATGTATTAGAAGGCTCCAGGATTTTTCTGTCAACACAGCAGTACAAATATAACACTATGTATGAAAAGTGGAATTTCATAATGTGTCAACTTAGCTTCTGCGTCAGCCTCAATTGTACTCTTTGCTACTGTCATGCCTGAGAGGGTACAGTATTAGCAGTCACCATATCCACACGTAGCTGCTCCAATTCCAGTCTCATCATTCATGTTTGGTGCCACCCTAGGAAGTTTAATGGAACCCTGCCTTTTGTGCTGCATACAAAGGAACAATAAGGAACTGCTTGCTGGGATTCGTTGGCCCAATAAGAAACACGGAGCTTGGGATAGCACAAAGGACTTGGTAGAATGTTATGCCCCAAATTACAAACATCTGTATTTCAATAAACTGAGTTCTTGGCTTATAATAAATATACTTAGTTTTAAAGACACTCTGCTGGAAAAGTTTTTCACCTTATTTCGTAAGTCCTAGTGGACCATCAGTGACAAGTCCATTGGTGTGAGCTTGTCACCGGCCCTAAGAACATCAACACCTTTCGATCTGAGCCAGCTGTCTTGAGTGGACCTCAGCTGCCTTCGGGACCCACACCTGTGTCACTTCTCTGGCTGTCTGCTTGAAATAAGAATTCTGCTCCAAAATCAAGCCATGTTTCCAAAGGACTATATTATCTTTCATGATGAATAATTTGGCCATATTATCAAAATTCTTTTAATGAAAGTCACAGGAAACTTTCTGTAAGGAGAGTGAAATAAAAAAATTCTGAATTACCCAGCAACATTAAAGAGAACATCAAGTCTCTCTATTTCTTTGGCAAACTGATCAATTTGTTTCTTCTTTGTGACATCAAGAGCCCGAATTTGAATACCTGAAAAATAAAACAAAAGGCACTGTTTCTCTATACTCAGAAAAAACATCTAGCCTTGGAGGTTTAGCTGTTTGGGAGTGTGGAGACAGTGGACCTGTCCAGGGCGGCTACATAGGCCTGCTGATCATTAGTAGGGTCTTAAGAATCTCATTAGTAAAAATCTTAAAGTCCTCCCCACTGGACCTCCCCGTAATGCACCTCTCCCTCTTCCTTTCTCTCCATTCTCTGAATTGGTTAATAAATGTCTTGTCTGCGTAAAGACTTTACAGGGAGGTATAAATGATCTACACTAGATGCTTCTCCGTAAGCGAGCAGTGATCACTGACTGTGGGCTCTTTCAGCTCATTCCTTCCCGCAGTGGTTGAGTGGCTTGTACAGAAATTCTGAATTCTGTCTGTATGGGCAAGGGCAGCGTGGTGGGGAAGGATGATTTCCATGTGTGAGTTTTATTTTTATGACAATTCCATTATTTATTGCCATGACTTTGTTGATCAAGGGTCTCATCACATATTTCTGACCTAAAATGCAAGAGGAAACGAGGCCGCAAGGAGAGATGAAACGCCCGAGGCCTTGGAAGATCGAGCCAGGGGCTGGGAGAGGCACCCCATTATTTTTATGTTCTTTTAAACCGACATGGTCTGTTATTCTCTTTTGGACATAAGGAAAAAAAACATGCATACACCAAGAAAGGCAAGACTGAAACTGAGGGTCGGGAAGACTCCTTTCCCCTTTGGATTCTCCCGGTATAGCAGCTCTCCTTGGAGCAGATGGAACGATGACAGCATATTGTCATTCAGTTAGCCAGTTCAATGGCCTTGTCTGTGCTTGCTCCTGTGACCTTTTTTGTTCTGAGGAACAGCTAACTGAGGACTGGGGTCTCTGTTCGATTTCTTTCAGAGTGACTCCGATGGAAGTTATTTGATGTTGGATTTGGGCTCAGTGAGGTGCAGCAAGGGTTGACAAACACGTGAGTACTTTGGGTGATCTCTCTGGGTGTCGAATCATGGCATGGGATTTGGGGCAGAGCTGTCTCCCATCTGGTAACCGCCAGCCAGAGCGGCTGCTGAGCAAGGCAGGTAGTCTGAACCGAAATGTGCTGCCAGAGTAAAATCCACGTGGGTGGTGAGGATTTAGTACGCAAAAAAAAAAAAAAGAATGTAAACTATTCCATTAATAATTCTTGATTGAGTATACCGAGTTAAATAAAGTATATTTGTTTAAATGAATTTTCACCTGTCTCATTTTCCTTTTTAAACGTAGCCCCTGGAAAACCTGAAATAACACGTGTGGACCACACGGTGTCGCTGTCGGGCGGCACCGCTGCTAGAAAGGGCGGGCGCAGAAGCGAAACGCTGTCCTAAAGAGTTAACAACTGTTAAACTTCTGCATAAAATTTGCTTATTAGGTACTGAATCCTTCAACATGTTGGATAATTTAAACATTACCCAAACGTTTGTTTACACCTTTAAGTATGCAGATTTTGCCTGTAGGCCCACGGAGCATAAATTTGATGACCAGAGAGTCAGTTCTAAAAAGCAGGCCAGTGGAGCGGAGCCTCGGAGGACTGCTCTCTCCGAACCCGAGTAGTGTTGCTTTGTAGACACTGAACCCCAAGTTCAAGCGGCTGGGCTGCTTACCCGGGTACTTTTCCAGTTCCTGCAGCTTGAACTCATTGATATCCGTAGCTATGACTTTGGCACCTTCCCTTGCAAAAGCCTGGTAGACACAATACACAAATAAAGCTTTGTTTACTTGGTTAAACTGCTCTCCAGAACGGAGAGCCATTCCGCTTTTCCCTCTTTATCCCATTTCCATTGCTCCCCTCCCATAAGATGTGGGGAGTTTCAAACTGACTAGTCTCACCTCACCTTCCCATTGATGTTTTTATCATTAACCAGAACAGCATGAAATATAGTTTGCCATCTCTCTTTGTCCCCTTAAATAACGCAAAAGAAATGTTTTAACATAGCTACAGTTCTGTTGTTAACACCTCTCAAAAAATACTGTTCTGTGACTTGATAGCCTGTATTCCATTTTTGAGCAGGTTACATGTTATATTCCATTTCTTATTATGTTCCAAATAATGAGAGAAAAGTGGGTCATTCTAACACTTTTCCTCTGGAAAGTATACTACTGTTTTCATTAATGACAAACCATCCGCTGCCATTATGCACGATATTAGCTCAGGTGTGCGGTACAGTGAGTGAGAGGTCGGTGTGAGAAGGGGAAGGGGGCGGCAGGTTCAACTCTGAAGTCCTCTGTCGGAACTGGCACACGTTCAGAAAGCTGTGCACTCCTGTAAGTTCCCGTGGGGGTTCCCGTGGTGCGAACTGAGAGAAGTCAGCTTCTCAGAATCAAAGGTTATCTGTACATATCTGTACATAACAAATACGGGACGTGTTCATTCTTTCATCTGCCTGGGGTCGGGAGTAGTGACATTTTCTTTTTGTAACTTTAGACAACAGAAGCGCAAGAGTCAATACAACAAAAACAAAAGCAAAAACAAAACAGTAGAGCAGAATTAGCCAGCCATGGAATCGGTCCACGCACTCCAACACTTCAACAGGTAGCAAGTAAAGAGATGGTGACTTACCAAGGCAGCGGCCCGGCCGATCCCCTGAGCAGCAGCTGTGAGGACGATGACTTTCCCATCAAGGCGCCGCATGACGGACCCTGTGGTTTAACCTACAGTCAGCTTTACTTAGTGGCTTACACAACAGCACACGGTCCTGTGCCAGCAGTAACGTCCAGAGCGGATGGTTCAATGCACACCTTTAAGAACTTGAAGGCAGCACCTCCGTACAAACAGTCCCATCATCTGATGCTTACTCTAGATACCTAGATTTGTCTATAAAAGAACACTTAACATAACCCACCGAAGTGATAACTGAGGCCGACGTTGGACTTGAACCTACCTTTCATTTCTTCAGGACCTGAAGGAGAGGGCCTCGGATGCTGATCCAGCAGGAATGGTGTCCTGCCCTCACTACTGCCACCACCATCCTTACCGCCCTGGGGCCGCTGTGGCTGTGTGTGTGTCCTTACTACGCAGGAGCTTCTCGCTTTCTCTCCTGTGAGCTCAGGTCAGGGTTTATGCTATCAGTCATCTATGTTTTTTCCTAGTCCCTTGCAAAGATGTCATGATTGGTCTCAGAGACTCATTGAGCAGAAGAGTTGGAAAACCAAATCACGTCCAATACCCTGACTTTACAGAGGACGAAACTGGCCTGGCCCACTCACAGTCATGGAGCAGGTCAACCCCAGAGCTGGACCTAAACTCAAGCCTCCTGGCTCTTTTGCTATGTGAACTTTCCACCCACAAGCCTGCCAATTCTCTTTCAAAGTTTAAACCTGCAGCAGTGACACTTTAATGGACACAATTAGTAATTTTTAAAAGGGAGGACTGAGAAATTCTGACGTAGGGGACAGAGAATGTGCACGAGGTATTTGCCCGTGCTTGGCTTGCAGATTTTATGGTGAGGAATGTCTAGTGATGAGGTTGGGGGTGGTAAAGAGTCAAATGGTTAAATGACACCGTCTTCAGGGAACTAGGAGGCTTCTCTTACTCTGCTGTCTTTAATGTGTGCCTCTGACCTCACACCAAGTCATGGAACGGCCACGCTGCTATGTCTCAATGCATCATATAGGCATCCAGGTCACAAAAGGGTAGGGGGTGGTAGTGAGTTGGGTTGGTGTTGAGTGAACCAACCTAAACAGTGCATGCACAGCTAACCTAAACAATCCCTCTGCTCAATTCCTGCTTGATAAAGTACAGGTAGCTACCTAGGCTGTGTAGAGGGCTAACATGATCTATTCTTTTCTTCTTTTTCTAAAAAAAAGATTTTATTTATTTATTTTTAGACAGAGGGGAAGGTACTGGGGACCTGGCCTGCAACCAGGCATGTGCCCTGACTGGGAATCGAACTGGTGACCCTTTGGTTCACAGGCCAGCACTCAATCCACTGAGCCATGCCAGTCAGGGCTATTCCTTTCTTTTTGAACTTATCTCTGTTCTCTTCAGCCCTACTTGACTTTTTGCTGTACTCAATGGGTGCTTCTGTTTCAAACCTCTACATTAAGAGGGGCTAGTTCCTCCTGTGGGCAGTGGGCACTAAAGGATTTATGAGAGGGTGTGATGGGATCAGACACATACTTTAGAAAGATCACTGTGGAGAACAGACCTGGGCAGAGAGAAGGGGTGGATGTTGAGACCCAGCCTGGTCACCAATGCACTAACTTCAAAGAGATTATGTGCTTTGCCCAGGGTTTCCCAGCTGTGAATTCAAACCCAGGCCTGACTGCAGGTTCAGGGGAACCTGGTTCGGGCTGTTCTTCTCAGGACCCCACACACATAGTGGACCCCATGCAGGGCCAGGGCCCTGAGTCTCCTGGACCCGGTTACCGGTAACTGACCAATGGGCCGCCTGCACTCTGAAACCCATGCTGAGTGGGTGCTGAAGCCACCTTCCCGTGGGTCGGTGCCTGAGAGTGGCGTGAACACAAAGGCAGACCCATCTGTAGTAGACACAAGGCTCCTCCCATGGGCCTCGGCGACCCGCCTGCAAAGGCTCCCACGCAGCCTGGCATCTCGCCCCCTCCCCGTTAGGGCTGGCTCTTCCAGCCTTACCTAGCTCCCTCCTCAGATTCCCTCACACCACTATTTCCTCTAATAAAACCCATGCCTTCTCTCTGGTTAAGTCCACGTTTGTTATGCGATGGAGAAGCTGAGCTCTTATGGTACCTTGACCTCTGATGCAATGAGTTTGCCCTGGTGTTTTTTCTTCTTACACAAGTGATACATTTTCATTGTAAACACATGAAAACAGTTAAGAGATATACTCAATATGTACTTCAGAAAGTAAGAGATCCCAATAACCTTTACCCTCCTACAAACCTGGGCGGTTAGTTTACACTATTGTCATTAGGGACCTACGGCACATGGCACTGTGAAGGCGACCGAAGGACCCCCTTGGCTCCCGAGGAGCACTTCTGGAACACCTGTTGAAGCACAGAGCAGCCCTTGTGCTCCCTGTCTAAACCTTTCCCTAGCTGCCCTTTCCCTGTCTTTCTGTGACCAGATTTTGGAGTCAAAGCCTCACTATTAGATAAAACTGCACCGACAAACTGGAACAGGTTTGTCTGGGAAAATGCGTGCAAACATGGCCCGCAGTGGAGCATGAAGCAACTTTTCAATGCATCCAACCTGGAAACCATACACGATGCCTTTCTTAATCTAAATACTGTGGTCAAAACAATTAATTTCCAACTCACAGAGACACCGACAGAATTTTCAGGAACTCTATCTTGATGAACCAGGAAGAAAAAAGTGCACCTAAGACACTGTAAAATTCCCTCTTCTTTGGCTATTTGGAAAAACTTACCAATACACCAGAGTTTCAAACTCTTTAAAAACCCACCCTTATCCAGATCTAACTGCTAAAATTAATCCCAACATAGATAATGTGCAGAACAAACCAACATGTAAAAATTCAACTTCCTGTCTCCCAGTCCAAAGTTGCATTAAAATACTTTAGGAACTCTTACTTTAGAGCAGCGAAGGGATGGCGTCCTCCTGCTCCCTCAACCAGCAACCAACTTGAGAACTTCGTGCACAAGAAAGTCAGGTGCTTAACAGGGCATGCTGGGATTGTAGTTCACGTTCCTTCGGTTTTCGGAGGAGTCTCCCATTCACACACTGTATTTGTGTGCGTGCTGCCATCTACTGGAGCTCAGGTAGAACTGTCAAGTCCAAGCACAACAGTAGGTGGAAAGTGGGAAAGCACCTTACAAGCTTACTTAGAATGTGGAAATCATTTCCTTCACTTTAACCGCTTTTAGTTCTTGTCATTTGTGTGCACCTACTATGTGCCGTGCTGGGGGTACTCAAGATGGAATGAGCCAGAAATCGCCTGTGGAAGATAGCAGAGAAACAAAATAGAAGGAACCCAGATCATTGAAGACACTGGAGCCTTCCTTCCTGGCCTTTGACCTAGACCGTTTCGAGGGAGGGAAATAAAAATTCTCGTGTTGAAGGTATAGTTGTGGCTATTTTGTCAGGCTCAGTCTGTTCAAACACTAACACATGTTTAGTGGCAGAAGGCAGCCGTCCTGACTACGGTAGGGGCTGGGTAGGGGAACTTCAGTTGTAAGTACACGATGGATGAGAAAAAAATCAAGGTTGGCTACAGAGAACAGACTGAAAAGAAAGCACTAGGTCACGTGAACCCTCCATGGTAGGCTTAACAACTGTAACTTGCATTTTATTGGGCATGTAGCTGGGCAGGGTGAACGTGTAGGTGATTTGTGAATGTGGTACTTAAGCTGGCTCACTCAGCTCCCAGCCAACACACTTTCCCCTTTTACTTTAGAAGAGCCAGAAAGCAAAACCCTGAATCCCCAGTGTCCTGAGCTGCTAGAGCTGGCTGCCAGCGAAGCGTCATCTGGCATTTCGGAGGGCTTCTCTCTTACAAAGGCGAGGCCTCTCTGAAAGGCTTTTGACTGCTCTCTCCCTTCTTTTCTCGTGGAGTGTGGAGGTGATGGCTCGGGACAGAGCTGTGAGACTTGGTATGAGGTCGGAGGCACGCATTAACGACGGTGGAGTAAGGAAAGGGACCTGGTTCCTCGAAGACAGACCCAAGATAAGAGCCCTAGACTAACTCCTCTGGACTTCTTAGGTGAGAAAAATTAACTTGAGCGTACTTTTTTCTCTTTCTGGTTTCTGTCCTTAGCGCTAAGTGTTTCACAACAGTCAGGGTGGGTAAGAACAAACACTGTGGGGGCAGAGGATGAAGGTAGGTCCCGAATCTTTCCCTCACTGGTTAAGGCACTTAACTTCCCAAACCCGTCTTCTCACCTGTGACATGAAGGTGACCACGGCATCTGAGCGTGTGGAAGCATCAGCACAATGTGTTGATAAATGTTAATAATGATCAGAAATTCAGTTATAATGGGTAGCAAAAATTGTCCTTCAAACATTTTTTAAAACCCTGACCTCAGTTTGTGCACGGGCCCACGTGAGGTCTTTGCTAAAACTGAACCTCGTTACCACACCGCATCTTCCAGCGTTGGGCCCGGTGGACTGTAGCGATATCCAGCTGTGCCCCTTGCTTTAACAGTACTTTCCTTTTGGACTTTTGAGAATTTTTAAAAATTTAATCTTTATATTTTTTCTATTACCATTTAGTCCCCTTATGCCCCCTCCCAAGCAATCACCACACCGTTGTCCATGTCCACGAGTCCTTTTCCCATTTTACTCAATCCCTCCATCCCTAACATCACCCCCACTAACTACCATCCTGCTCTCCATCTGTGAGTCTGTCCCCATTTTTCTTGTTAGTTCAGTTTGTTCATTAGATTCCACATATGAGTGAAGTCATGGGGTACTTGTCTTTCTCTGACTGGCTTATTTCACTTAGCATAATGCTCTCCATGTCCACCCATGCTGTTGCAAAGGGTAAAATCTTTTTTTTTTTTTTTTTTATGGCTGAGTAGTATTCCGTTGTGTAAATGGAATAGACTTGTAATGGGAATGAGAATTTTCTAATCCAGGCCAACTCTGACACTGTTTTGCTGCAGTTTTCTTCAGCCTCCCTTCGTCCACGGGTCTTCAACAATAAGGTTTAACTCTACACAGCCTAAGTCACGTGACATTGCAACTGTTTGCTTGCCCATCTATACCGGCAGTGGACTAAATTTCTTCAAGGCTAAGGTCCTTATCTTTTTCACCATTACATATTGTCAGCTCATAGTAAAAGTGCATGATTTGTTTGTTTCCTAACACAGTATGATTTCCACAAAGGCAGTGCCTTTTGGTGTTTAGACCAATGATCTGCACATAGTAGGTGGTCACTTAATATTTGCTGAGTATGAATGGCAGCCTCTTAATAAGTTTCCTGAATATAATTTGGTCAGACTCTCAAGAAAATGTTTCCTATGAATAAATATATTTTGTCTTTTCTGGTCCTGGCTTTACTTTCAGACCATTTAGTACTATCTGATCATAGTTTTCAACATTTCTGCCAGCTTCCATTGCTGGTTTGCATCATCATTCCTTCACAATCATATGCCACGATATTAAAACTCAGATCACAAGACTTAAACATTCTGAGGGAGAGGGCAACAAGATGGAGGCATAGGAAGTTCCAGCCCTTTCCCCCAGGACACACCAACTTGTGAGAACTTCAGAATCGGGTAAGAAGCTGCAGTACCCGAGGCGAGAGCAAAGCTGAGGACAGCCACACTGAAACAGGTAAGGGCTGACTCACTGTACCTGCTACCGCCCCTGCCCCGTGATTTCTCCACTGTGGGAAGTAGGGGGAGAAGAGAGGAAAGTTCACCCAAAGTCCAACATTTTGGGAGGCTGCCCAAGTGACTGGTTTCCTTCCTGCCTCACTTGGAGCGCTGCTGGAGCTGGCAGTTTGGCGGCTCGAGGACCTGCAGTGCTCCAGGCCAAGGTCAGTGTGGCGTGGCACGGTCAGGAGAAAGTGCTCAGCTCGGAGCTCGGTCCCCAGTGGGGAGAGAGAACAGAACGTGTCTCTGGTGTTTCAGCATTTGGGAGTGTTGCCCAAGAGACTGGTATCTCTTTCCTTACTTGGGGTGCTGATGGGAAGCAAGTGTACTTTGGATGCCTAGGGGCCAATGAGAACAAAGGAGAGTGGGTGGCTTCCCTGTGTAGCCCCGAAGAACCAGCAGTACTGCAGAGAGACAACAGAGGGAGCAGGACGTTATGAGCCCCTGAAAAAGAAACTGGCAAACTATCTAAATAGCAAATTACACACTCGAGCCCAGACAAGACACATGGTCCCAAAAAGGTTTCAGACGCCCCCTAGAATCTCTAACCAGGCTGATGGTGAAGGTCTTCCCCTCTACTAAACAGTCCATATACACTGAAGAGGAAGCTAATTTTTTTGAATGCATAAAGTTCAGCAAAAACTCAGAAGGCACACAAAGAAACAGAGAAACATGGCCCAATAGGAGGAACAAAATAAATCTCCAGAAACAAACTCCAAAAAAACGGTGATCTCTGAATTGCCGGACGAAGAATTCAACATAAGCGTCAAAGAAGCTCAGTGACATACACAAGTGAACCCAGGCAAACGAAGCACGAACAAAGCAAGAGCAGCAACGAAGACACAGAAACTATAGAAAAGAACCAAATAGAAATTGTGGAGCTGAGGAGACCGAAAAATACCCTAGAGGGGCTCACGGCAGACTCGATCAAGCAGAAGAATCAACAAAGTTGAAGACAGGTCATTTGAAATTCTCCACTCGGAGAAGCAAAAAAACAAAAAAAAAGCGAAGAGCCTAAGGTACGTAGGTGACACCGGCCGGTGGACTAAGTTATGCACGCCAGTGCTCTGAGGGAGGAAATGGATGTCCAGAGTCAAGAGCTAAGCAACTTTCTACCAGACTGGATTCCTGACAGCTGGTTGTATTTTTAATGGCCGTAAGGTAGTTTCATTTCCCAGATGTACTTACCTACAACTGTGCATTACTCTTGTTCCGTAGAGCAGATATTGTAAAGAATCAAATCTGTGGCTCGGTTCCAGTGCCTTGTTTGGGTGAGGGTGGAAAGGAGAAACAACACTTTGGTACAGACCTGGGGGAGACGATTTTAGGAAGAGGCAGTTTCTCCTTAGCCCTAGGGAATTCCTATGACAGGATGCTAAGGGAAAATATCCAATACGCAGACTAAAAATGAAAGCTATGATGCCATTCATAATTTCTTCTCAAGTGAGTCTTATCAACAAGCCAAGAATGCCTTGAAATGACTAACCTTGTTCTGAACTTTACGTAACTTCCTGTTTTATGTTTTTCAGGCATGTGATATAAAATATCAGATACTCTCTAAAACAGTTCTTGACCTCTTACAGACATAGAGCCCTTTGGGAATGTGATAAAGAAAATATGAACCTGAGTATCCTGGAAAAACAAGTCCACACACAAGCTCACACAATTTTTTTGTGGGGGGTTGTTATAGACTGCATGAAGCCCATTCACAGATGCCTTGGCTATGCGGGGTCCCAGGTTTCGAACACTTTATTTTGATAGAAACTCTGGTGCTGTTTCCTCCTAAGATGAAAGGGTAGAATAAACGGTATATGAAGTTCTTTCGGCTGAGTGTGAAGTACACAGAGTACAAGTTTCATTGACAAGCCAACCAACTGAGAGAGCTTGTCTAGTCCGTGGGTGGGTGGGTAACAGAAAGGAGCTTTTGTAGCTACCACAACAAAAGACTAGGGCTAGACAAGCTCATAGCACTCGTTATCCCATGACAACTGGAGTCCAGAAAGCAGGCGGGGATTTTCAGAGCAGAACTCTACGTGGGAACAAGTAAGGGAGCAGAACCATGGGCACGCCGAGTGCACCGCCGAAGGACTGGTGACATTACAGGAGCTGGGACTCAGTACGAATGAAGTATTTATTGAATGTTTACGGTTCTAAACAAGGAGTTATCATTCTCGTAAGTCACATGTTAACAACTTCACAGTAATAAAAGTGGATACAATCTAGATTAGAAATTTCCTTTGATAACTTTATTCTTTAAAAAAAAAATATAAATAAATATGACAGTTCAACTTCTGAAGTACTACCACATTCAGGAAGATGCCATTGCGATCACCATTCTAAATGACGAGAATGCACTCATCTCCTGTCCTTTCACCTTCCAATTCTAGTGGCAAAATTAAAACCGAATTGAAATTAAGTTGGACTGTGACATAATTGCCAGGGTTAGACACATAGAGTAACAAGCAAGGAATGCTGGGCCTCAGGAAAGTGACAGAGTAGGGTCCTACTGAATCTTGCACTCGGGCAGGTCTTTTTCTGAAAAGGCCTGACAGGAGCCTGACCGAGGGTCCACATTCTCTGCTCCAGCTGGTGGCTCTTCTGAGGAGAGAAAAAAAACAAAAGCAATCTTATTAAAAAACATACAAAAAAAACAAATACAACTGGAAGAGCCAAGGGTGTTCAGATAGTAGAGATGTGAAAAACGAAATATGGCAGTGTGACCACTAACTTCCTCATGTCTGGTCGCTAAAAGGTGTGTGTCGCTGCATCAGAGATGGGAAAGGTTGTGCCCCAAGTTCTTGTAAATGAATTGCAAGAAGACCAGGTTGTACATAAAACCAAGAAGTGCTGAAGTCTTATTTGAATTCATAAATTTGAGATACAAAGTGAACCACACATGGATTGAATTTGGCTTTTGTCCCATTTTTAGAAAAAAATGGTGCGCTAAAAGAGTATGTATTTTAGAGAATGTTTAGACGTCTTTGGAAAACTTTTAGCCTGTAAAAGGACTTCAACTGCATCTATTTGTTTATTAACAATGTGCATTCGAATTATTACATTTACAAAAGTACAGGTGACCCTGAACAACAGGTTTGAACTGCACAGGAACACTTACATGTGGATTTTTTTCAGTAAACGCTACAAATTATTTTCTCTTCTTTATGATTTTCTTAACATTTTCTTCTCTCTAGCTTACTTTCTTATAAGAATACAGTATATAATACACCTAAAATGTGGTGACTCTTTACGTTATCAGTAAGGCTTCCAGTCCATACGAGGCTGCTAGTAGCTACGTTTCTGGGGGAGTCTAGAGGTATTTGTGGATTTTTGCATGTGGAGGGCAGTCAGCACCCCCACGCCCACCGTTCAGCTGTAAATCTAGCATGACTGGGCTTGCCAATTATCTTAAGTTCTTGATATAATTTAGATTGCCTTTTATAATGAAAATTAAAGACTGACAGTTCTTTTAGACTGATATTTTACTAATTTAAGCTAGGAATATATCCTTTAGTTGTGAATTGGCCAGTTTATTGATTTATGTATTCCTCTAGCCTACTCTTTTGTCTATTTCACTGAAAAGTAGTACCAGAGAGATCCACATATTGATAAACAGACTTTTAATAAATAAAGTTTTATTTGTGGTTGGATTAATTCATATTAGGCCTGTGATTCAGGCACTATCACCTAAAATAAAAATGGTGATTATAGAAGTTTGTCAGTTTTTCAAAACTCTTCTAAAACAGTGTGTATGTTTACAGCAACACTAGCTAACTGAAGGTCCTTAAACATTTGTTAGATAGTACTCCACGAAGGGGTGGTTAAAAAGAGTTTCCGGACGGCTCTGTGCTGTGCAGCACTTCCACGAGCACTGTTCAGACGGCTGGCTCGGTCAGATTTTAGTGCAGTCGACGAGAACAGACTGTCTTCTTCTCCGTCACAAAGTAGAGCTCTCATAAACCCTGGGGACCTTAGGTCAGGGCTTTAAGATGACTTGGCAGGTGGCTTTCTTAGTGTAGTTTTGTTGCTTTAGGTGCCTACAGCTGCGTGTGTAATAGGGTATTTCGGACAGGCAGACACTGTCACCAAGAGCTTCGCCGTGCACACCTGGGCAGGCTGAATGCCACGGGGTGGGAAAGACTGCAAGCCGCTGCAGCACCAGAGCTTCCCTCGCAAAGACCCCCGCCGTGTGCGGCACCCTGCAGGGGTCGATGGCACTGCCCGCTGCCCCACTGCATCCAGTCAGGCACCTAGCACTGCTGACTTCACTCCCAAGTCTCTCCCAGCCACCTCTCTCCATTGCTGCTGCATCTGCCCATCTGCCCCACTGGCACTCTTGTTTAGGCAACCGTTATAAACTTGCTCTTGCTATTTCATTGGTTACCTCACACAGGAGGTAATGTTTTCAAAATGTGTAACTCATTATGTTCCCCTGCTGTTGTTTAAAATCTTTCAAAGGCTTTCTCTACGTGCTTTCAGAAAGAAGGATAAGTAAGAATTCCTCTGTATGGTCTACAAAGCCCCACGGGCTCGGCTCTTACCTCCCTGGCTTCCCTGACTTTGCCCACAAGGGCCTGAGCTCTCTGCGTTCTGACCACACCCTGGTTCGGGGCTGCCATGTTCTACCTACCTGAGTGCTTCTCCCTCCCTTCTTTGCTAAGCTCATTCACACTCACCTCTTAGACCTCAGTCCCCTTAATATTCCTGGAATAAAAACCCACTAGTAAGCCTGAAAGGCTTTTGCATTCTAGAATTGTAGCTGTTTTTGGACTACGTGATTATCAGCTATAATTCTGATCAGACTGTGAGCTCTGGAGAGGAGGGACCATGTCTGGGTTTGCTCACCAATGTACCGTCAGGGTCTAATATGTGACACATAGTTGGTCAAGAAGTTTTTTTTGGATGAATTAATAAGTAAATGTTACAAGTCTGTAATGCTATTGGGAATACTGGCCCGCTGAATTGATGAGAAAGTCTTTTTCAGGAAAAGTTTTGTTTAGGGGGTAGTGTCTTTATGTCCTGGGAGAGTTGGTTGTCTATCCTCGGGAGAAGCGTGGGGCTTAAGGGGCGGAATAAAGCGTTCACTTGGAGTAAAACATGCCTGGACCTCAGTGCTGTGCTTTGGAGAAATGCTCAGAGAGAGACGGCAAGTGAGGTCGGTGCCCTGCCACTTGCCTTGCCTACCTCTCTCGTCTAAACCTGCCCCTTAGGGCCACGTTTGAAGTTCCAGTTGTTTACCCCTGAGTTCCAAGTAACCATTACATATTCACCCACCTGGACAAAGGCCTAAACCCGAGTTATCAAAGTAGCGAACTGGATGTGGGGATGGGAAAGACTTCGATCGGCTGTCAAAAAACCAAGATTTTGGTGATTCCTTTGGCACGGGATCTTGTACATTCCGTTCTCTGCACTGGGAGGGCGTGCGCTGTCTCTTTTCAGAAGCTGTTCCAGTCACTTCCGGAGACTTTGGAGAATTCTCACAGGTTACTTCTTTGAGAACCTCACTGGAAAGATGATTATTGCTTAAACTGGGGGGATGAAGGGGAGAAAGGAGACTGTGAGACTGCTCATTTCCTGAAAGGCACGTAAAACACTAAATAATTATGGTAAAATAAACACAACACATAATTCACTATTTTATCATATTTATATTTTAATGTCAACCTACTGCTTCCTGTTTGGTGTATTTCTACAGTTCAGAGAATGAAATGGGGTTCCTATAAATGGAGTTAACCCTGTGAGGCTGGAGTCCAGAAAAGAAAGCTCAGGGTATGACAGTAGGTTTTCAAATAAACTAAAGATACCTAGAGTGACTTATCTACTGATGAATTAGTCTTCTGGGCCAATGAATCTCTGATGTGCCTTTGTTATTTTAAACTATTACACTGTGTGCTTCTGGATTAGATACAGTCCTGATTCCTGATTCTTACAGGAACACCACAGCCTTTATCTGGTTCCTCCTGAGATGCCGGGAAGCCATCCCAGATGCCCTGCTCTCCTTCATCTTGTCCGTCAGCCACGTCTGTTGGTGTAACCTACTTATCTCCCAAATTCATCTCCGTATTTTTATTCCCCCTCATCACCATTCTTCATTTTATTTATTGGCCTGGACTACAACAAATAAGATTCCTAAGCTGGGTTCCCTTCTGCTGCTCTGGGAGCCAGACCTGTTATCTGACCCCACCGAGCCCTGACTTAAAACCCTCCAGGGGAGGCGACCCTCCCGCTATGTTAGGGTACCACCCAAACTTCCTCAGATTGATCTAGAAGGGCCTGTGGAACTTGGACCAGTTACTTGTGGCTCATTATCTTGCATTTGTCTCATTCTCCACGCTCTGGCCACAGTGGATGTCTTTCAGTCCACCTACTGGTTCTTCTGCTGGACTCACGGCCTGTGGACACGCTGTTCCCTGGCCCAGGCGGCTGACCTGTCTCTCCTTCCATCTGGCCTACCTTGCACTCATTTCTCAGATCTACTCATAGATGAGTCTCTTGATTACCACCCTTCCCAGCGCTTAGAGAAGGTCTGGTCCCTCTGGTGTGCCCTTTCCTAATGTTTCCCTTGTTTTTGTTGTTTGATAGCGCTCACTACAAAGACTTAGTTATTTGTGTGATTATTTGTTTAATGCCTGTTTTTCTTCTGCAGTATTATTAGTAGAAATTAGCACAAGATTCTAATCTTCAGCAGAAGCCAAATAAGTTTGTCAGAATTGTTTACAAAGTAAAAGGAAATAGGCTACAATAATGGACCCAAGAAGTTCTCTTTTGAGCAAAGACGCATTGACTTGGGTATATGGACTTACGTACTACAGAGCTCTAAAAGTTACTTTCCCCAGATGTGTAAAGGGTTGCTAACTGCAGAAAACACACAAATCCATATGTATGTGCATATTGTCACCCTCCCCCACATGCACCAGCCATAAGCATAATTTCTGTATCACGTAAGCAGATCTTACCTTGACAGTTCACTCTTTTGCTTTAGTAGCTGTTCATTTTGCTGCTTCAACTTAGAAATTTCCTTTTTGAGTCGTGCATATTCACTTTTCAAGATAAGAGCTTTTGTGCTTTGTACAATGCCACTGCCACCCCCACAGGTTAGGGGCTTACTGGAAGGTTGAGAACCATTATCTTCTAATACCACTGTGGGGGGCAAATACATAGACAGGTGACAATCTTAATTATCTCTAAAAATCAAAATAAAGGAAACAGCACTAAGTGCAGTAAGTCACCACAAATCCCAATGCACCTCACCTACCATCTCCCTGGGAACCACCCTTGCAGCCCTCCTTCTACTGACTCCCAATGCCCACTCCATCACCAATTCTAAATATTTCTAGAACCCTCTCTGCTACTCTCCACCCTCCATTTCCCTCCCCAATCCTGCTAAGGTCTTTCACCATGAATGCAGCAGCAGTAACCCTCTCTAGTCAGAGTTTTCTTCCACTGACCAACCTTCTACATCAGTCGAATCCCCTGAAGGGCTTCTTCTAACACAGAATGTGTGTGGGGCGCTCCACCCCAGTCAGTTAGTGTGCTCTACTCAACATGTACTTGTTAACTACACAAACCTTAGGATAATATTAAAGCATATATTGTCATACATTCCACACTATGTGTATAAAAAGTATTATCAGGACATGTTTTGTAAATTTTAGGTAAAATTGCATAGAAATGTGAGGAGCTTCTCAAGTTGAATAGTCCACCAAATCACTGACAATTTACAAAACAGTAAGGTGTGGTGAAGATACTCAATGTCCATTTTCTTTTGAATTCAGGTATACTGTGTACCTGAAAATCACTTACAAATCAAGAACCATTATCCTGACCCTAAGGTAACAACAAAGAGTCTTCAGTTCTATTTTTATTCCCTGAAGTTTTCCAGGTAGGAACTGCAACAGACACTAGGGATGTTCAAACTAAATACGTACTTGACAATATCCTTAACACTATCTCTCACTTCTGTTTTGAATAAGTGGACAACAGTACAACACAAATATCATCTTATGTTTGCCTGACATTTAGAATTTTAAGTTTGCTTTCACACACTGCTTTTAGTGGGACTCTTACAACAAGCACAAATGTGCTCAGAGGTCAAGTGTGGTCCCCATGACTTCTCAGTCATTCAGGGAGGGCAAGCAGTTGAGAGTCCTGCCCCTGACTTTCAGATCAATGCTCTGCAGTACAAAGCTGCCCCAAGTACTGTTCAGCATTCTCTCTTGGAAGATGAAACACAAGAAATAGAGATATGGAAAAAGGTATACTTTGAGGAATGTATTTGCAGAAATTTGATCACTGGATTTGAAAACTATACCTAAGATAAATTTTAAAGAGTTTATAAATAAGTATCAACTCTGTACTTTCAGTTTTAAGAACAAGCAGGGTGATGTTTACTTACTTATATTGTGCACTGATTACCGTATTTTGCTGTGTATAACCCTCACCTTTTTTCTTGCCCAAATTTTTGAGGAAGAAATAAGGATGTGCATTATACATGGTATAGGATTATATACCACGGCTATAATAATGGGTATAATAATCCCGTGTATAATGCTCACAAAAACATGGGTGCACATTATACATGGCTA
>VMDR010009821.1:0-32409 GCA_007922815.1 Macrotus californicus | reverse complement strand
GGAGTGGCATTATGTTACATTTTTGCAAATCTTTTCAATGTTTGGCTTAGGGAAAAAATAGCTGGATTCTCATATTTATTCTGCATTCAGTCTGTTACAATATGCTTTTTTATTGAGGTAACATTGTTTATTAATGTTATCTTTCAAGCCTACGACATTGTAATTCAGTATCTGTGTTTCGCTATGGGGAGCTTACCACTAAAAGTCTAGTTTCCATTTGTCATCATATAATTGACCCCAGTTACCATAGTTATGATGAGGGAAAGATAATGCTTAAAACGTATTCCTTGAATCTGGAGAAGTGAATTTTGTTCAAGGAGTGAATTTCCACAGCTGACATGTGCTGCCCTTCTGCGATCCTGTACAGCAAGTTATTTAGGACTGAACTTGCAGCAACTCTTTCCTGGTACCCTCAGGGTCAGTTTGGCTAGGTGGCCCTCCTTTGCTGTGTTTACTTCCCATGCCTGGTGTCCACCTGTGTTTGAAGATCTCACAAGCTGCACCAGTGCTCAGTGGGGTGGACTGGTTTGAGAATACCAGTCATCATCCAGTGGGCAGTAGGGGACCGAGGGTGACTGCCCTCTTCCTGTCTCACACCTGCAGGGGTGGGGAGGGGGGGCCTGAGGACCGATTTTTTCCTACAATATTACTTCAAAGAGTCCTTCTCCCTTAAAATTGCTGGACTTGCTGCTGGGTGTGGACCATTAGGACTTATTGGCTTCTTCCCTGCTCCCCCTTCTCCTCCTCTGTAAGTACAGGGTACATATCAGAGCCATCTTGTCTTCACAGCTGTTCTGACAGCCTGTTTATCATGAACTTGTGGTTGAATGAAAAGTGTTTTAGTCCAGTCATTTGGGTCAAAATTAAACTTGATGACAAGACTCAGGCCAGATGCAATTTTTAGTTGATCTCAGGTCGTATAGTTAGAATAAGAAGTGTCATGAAGTGTCTCACTGACCTTCATGGATAAAGTATTCTTTTGAAAGTTGATAAACACACACTTTTCTGACATGTGCATGTGAGGAAGTGTTGGGACAGAAGGGCCTCACAGCTCTTTACTTTGCTGCTGGTTTGACAGCTTCACAGAGAAGACTTCTTAGTCTCAGACCCCTTCCATCTCTCAAATTCTTCGGCTCCTTTGATTATTTTTGTAATTTTTTCCGATTAACATTGTGATTTAATTTTTTTAAGGTAAGTATGTCTGAGTAAGTCATTCATCTCTGCCATAAATAGGTCCAATGATTGATTTGTTAAATCTTTTTATATCAGTAAGATAAAGTATATGTAAAGTCTGATCTTTTGATCTGCTATTTATTACCAGAGGAATTCTTGGTTGAAACAAATTATAAATCAATACTTCTGTTTTGTCTCTTACTGTGTTAAAAAGAGACATGGGTCATCAGTTTAAAATGACAATAATGCAATCGGTTATTGCCCTGTTGCTAAATTATTTATGAAATGGGAAGAAATATAATGTTATTTTTATTACTTGACTTGACTTTCCTATATATCTTTACAGATAATTAATTCTGAGCTGTTAGATATGAAACACTGAGGGCAGTTTTGGGAAACCAGAACCCATCATGTCTTGGGGCAGGCCAGACCAAGTCAGCGTTTACTGAGTCTAGTAGGGTGTTTTGTTTCTTAGGTGTGTAACTCAGGCTCGCTTTCGCAGAGGCTTATACTAATATTACTATTGTTATAAGCCTCTGAGGCTGGGGAATTACTTCATATTGTGAGGCAGAGTTCCTTGAGACATGTTATTACAGTCTTTCATTGAACATCACCAAATAACTTGGGGAACTAAAATGATGCTATTATGTAGATAATTTGCTTGCGGCAGAGATTACGCAGGTATTTCTAACAGTTTCAGGTGCCTAAGACTGCTATAGTTAGAATTATTTATAATTCTTATTCAGTGATTATTCTATAAACTGCAAATCTCTGTGCCACTTGGGACATTTTTGAAGGTGGTGCCTGTTCTGTTCAGAAGTATTATTTATTAATGATTTATTTTCATCTCCGACCCTCAGTGGCCTCATGGTTGGTTCATGCCACGTTTCCCTCAGTTCTCGGCCCCTTCTCCCTAATGAATTCAGGAATTTGGGTTCAAATCTCAGGTGTACTTTTCACATTTTCCTTCACCTTATTTTCCCCTGTGCAACATTTTTCTCTCTGTTTTCTTTCAGCTGATAGCTTACCCTTCATTTATTAAATAAAAAACTGAAAGAGAACCTTTGAGGATACAGATGGAAATATAAAATATGTGGAGGGGGAGGTCTGTGAGATTGAGTGGATCACAAGTATTAGAGCATCTCAAGATTTGTCCCTCTGTCCACTCTGTCCTTGTCCAGGTCCCCTCTCCATCCCAGCTGCACACAATTCTTGTAGGGCTGTCCATCACAGCAGTGATTTAAACAGGTGTGGGCCAACTTGCCTGGCCTGATCTCTGTCACAAGGACAGATATGTCACCCAGGCCTGTCAAAGTAGCTAGCCGTAGTGGTGGTTTCAAGAATGGTCACATGGCCCTGGCCAGTGTGGCTCAGTTGGTTGGGCGTCATCTCACAGATGGAAAGGTTATGGGTTTCGTTCCGGGTCGGGGTGCGTACAGGAGGCAACCAGTTGATGTTTCTTTTGCACATCGATGTTTCTCTCCCTCTTTTTCTCCCTCCCTTCCCCTCTGTCTAAGCCTTTTCTCCCTTCAACTTTCTCTAAAAGCAATGAAAAAAAAATGTCCTTAGGAGAGGATAAAATAAACAAATAAAAGTAGGAAACTAAAACTTCAGTTCTAAGAAAAAAAAGAAGAATGGTCATGGGTCCTAAGCAAGACTAATGAGTGCCTTCCTTTAGTGTGCTAGGTGAACCCCTCACCCACAGAGTTTTTCTTTTTTTTGCATGTGTGTCTCATCCTAAGGGAGAGTGTTGCAGTTTTGGCCTTGTGATGACAACTTGTTGGTCTGAAAATTGAGAATCAGAGGCATGATGACACCTCTGCAGCCCCTGGAACGAGCTGTACCTGAAGCATCCGGTGGCCTTAAATTTTTCAGTATTTTAAGTCATTTAATTTTTTTCCTCTTTTTTATTCACTTAGATCTATGTCCCTTTCAATCAAAGATACGTAAGTAATACACTGGGAGAGGCTCACACACAAAAAAAATCACTGATTTATAAACAAAATGAAACAACTCTTACCAGCGCAGGGTCCTACCCTGCAAATTGACAGGTGTCCAAGTATAGTTTTCTGGTTGCTGTCTACTTGTCTTCTCTGTGCCCCTCACCTCCTGCCTGTACCATCCCAACCCACCCTACCAGTTTTGTTGTACATGAAATGATGGAGATTAATTCCACATTTTGGCTAGGTTGTGAAACAGAAACAGTGCCTGTCTCTGCTTTCCATGGCATGTTGAAGTGGTTTCACCCCGTGTCTTCTTGGGGCAAACTGAGTTCGGTGGAGGAGGGGACGTCCCTGGACGTGGATACTGATGCAGGTTCGGTCCATCTGCTCTGCGCTGAAGGCTCACTTTTGTGTTTAGTTTGCTCAAGTGGCTCAAGACTGTATGAGCACAGAAGATGGTTTTGGATAAATGCTTTGATAAACCCTATCTTTTGCACTATATTCCCGTTTTCTCTTGCTATCCACGATAAAATTTAATAATGATTAATTATTATGGACTTGCTTTGGGGGATATCTGTTTCTCTTTCTTTTTAAAGAATGTGTTAGATTTACTATTAATTTTAAAAATTCTCCTTGTCTTTATTTCCCTATTGCCATCTGTTCATTTAAATTTGCTCTCCCGGTTTATGGCTTCAGTTTCGTCTCCATACATTTCCTGGCATTTGGTTCTCCTTTCCTGACACAGTAGGTCAGGCTTTCAAAAACCTGGCCCCTGTGTAATTTGACTTTTTCCATAGTCAACACACCGCCTATGCTTTTTGTCTCTTAGGTCTTTGAGCAGATGTTAACTGTTTAAATATTTTGTTGTTTGGGTGTGAAGAAAATTGAAATGTAAGACGTCAGTGATAGCATGTTTTGCTTATACCAGAGCAGATTGCCGCCTGCAAACTGAATATGCAAAAGTCTTTAAAACATAGAGTGTTTCCCTTTTCCATTTTAATCATAATCTACAGGTTGTGTGTACTCTGAAATATGAGTTAAATTCATCAGGTTATATTGAAGAATTTTGTGGCATCTGGAGCATATCTGAAAAAGTCATGTTTTTATTCTCTGAGTTAGTTTACAGCAGTGGGACCTTAGGCTTCTTAAGGGGAATGAGAAATGAACTGGGTATGTTTTACATTCTGTAACTTCCGGTTTATGCTGTATTGATGATGGTATTTAGGTTCATTTTGTCATAATATGAATGGCTAAAATAAATGCACAGTAAGTTATTGATGTTTTAAAGCCCAGTAGGAATGCGACATCACTCTTAGTAGTAGTAGTGGCGTGAAGTAGTATCAGCGAGCAACATTCATTGTAATTCTGCCGTATTCCCGACAGCGTGACAGGTGTCTCATTTAGTCCCCCAGCCCACTCTCTGTGCTGATCCGGTGGTGATTACATTTTACAGATGAGGGACCCGAAGCTGAGGAATGGTCAACTAGCTTTCCTGTCATACAGCTAGGAAGTAGTAGAGCTGGGATTTCAGCCTTGCTGGTCTGTGTCCATTGCTCACGATTTGCCCCCTGAACTGCATCTCTTTGTGGTGTAGGCCTTATGAGCACAGGCTGTGGAGATCAAGGGGTCTTAACATCACCAAATCCTAGTTTCTTCATCAGTAAAAAGTAGATGGGAACAGTATCTACATTGAAAGTGTTGAGAAGTTAAATGACAAAGTACAGGTGCCTGGTTGGTAAGTGCTCAGGAAATACCAACTATGGTTATTATTAAGGCTCTTGATTAGTGTTACACTGTAGAATTTCATATATATATTTACTGCGCCTCACGCTCTCCCACCCATGATGAAGAGGCCTCTGGATAGTAAAAGTTCATTATGGTTTTGAGTGTAATTATATCTTTGGGTAGATAATGCATCACTACATGTCTTACATGATATAGTAAAGGATTGAACAGCAACAGATTTCTCCTTAACTTTTCAAATTTCATCCTTGGCCCTCACTAGCAAAATGAGGAGGAATTTGTAGCTTAGGCCCTCAAGTCTGAAGTGGGCATTAATATTAGCAAATTCACTTTAACAATCAACACGTTAAATTTGATGACTTAAGGGGATGTCCCCATAGCTTATAACTAAAAATAATGTCTCTTGGAGACAAGGGAGCATTTCCCAAATGTTAACCATTGAGCAAGATGAAAGAGACTGATGGATGCCTTGGGAGGCTGTTGATCGATGTTAATAATCTGATAGTCCATACTCAGGTACCTTGTGTTAGGTTTCCGGAGTATCTGCAGCTCTTTTATGTTAGCTGCAGAAATAGAAAAGAAGATTGTAGAAACCTGTCCTGGAGCAAAGATTATTAATATTTTTTCCCCTTGCATGACTCAAAACAACTCTGATCCTTGGGGTTATTGAAGAGGAGCCATTAAACCCAGTAGCCAGGAGACCTGATATTTGCCCGTACAGGACATGAATGGGCAGACCTTGGTTCCTTGGGCAAATAAAGCTATGTAGTTGCTTTGAAAGGACGAACACCTGCATGGCGTCTGTGTGCGAGATGAACGTTTTGGCAAGAGTCAGAGGGTAGGTGGCAGGCGGTTGTTCTTGCATGCTTCTTGACCACACTTTTTGACCCTTGAGGTGCATGGTTCCCTCTGCTTTCTTCTTTTTATCACTGAATCCTTTCTCTCCATGTCACAGGTTAAGTGTTGATGCTTAAGTGTGGCCCTTCCAGAGCATTCTTAATATATCATCTTTGTGTTCTTGCTCTGAACTGGTTTATTGGTTTCGTCTCTTACCTAGACAGCAATGCGGAAGATTTTGTTCTTTTCTGTCTACTCGGGGTCAGTGAGGGGCCTGGTGAAACTACTAAGCACTCAAGACACTTCAGAGAACAAAAGTCAACGATTGATTTATTCCATATAATCATTGTTTTCTCCCAGGTGGTGGGCTAGTTTTTGGACCCAACTTTATATGTGTGGAAATAGGAAGTCAAGTAGGAAAAGGCTGTAGGAAAAGGTAGAAAGCATGTCCCAGACCTAGCGGGCTGTTAAAGGCCAGAGATCGTGTGACGGTTCCATCCAGGGGCTGAGGCGAAGATCTCCATCATCAACTCTTTGAGTCTAGTTTATATTTCATCTGTGAAATGCAGAGATGATACTGACCGTGTTTTTGGCTTTTCCTGAGGATTAAGTGATGTAGATTTCATTGATGCTGAGATTTTTTTCTTCATATTTTAACATCTCTGAAATCAGAATGTAGTTTTTAGTTTTTAGTGTTTAAAAATTGTTTTTTGTTTTTTTTTTTCCCCACATTTGAGCATCACTGAAGTCTTTGACTTTGTGAAATAATATAATTCTGGGAGGGGTATCAGTGTTAGGTATATAGTAAATGTTAGTTTCCTTATCTTTCCCCCTCAATACAAACATCACTATGAGAAAGAAGCCCAGGCCTGGGAAGTGGACGTTGGGTTCTTTTAGTTCTAGTGTTATTAATTAGTAGTCATTTTACCTTTCTGTGCATTTCTTTATGAATCAAGGTTTTTGGTTTTTTGGATTGGAAAGTTGGTTTCCTCTCTAGTGCCACTGATTGCCAGTGCTCCCAGGAGCTCTGGGTTCAGGGTTGTGGAGGCAGGGCCTGGGTATGTAGGCCGGTGTCAGAGTTGTTTAGTGCCGACTGCTGCAAGCCTGGTGTGGACAGGGGTCTTAGGATGCCCTGTATTTCCACTCCTGGGTTCCTAATCTTTACCTTCAATTTTCAATGACAAAGAGAAAGAGAGAACGTCGATCGGTATGGGAGGGGGGAGAAGAGGAAGGAGGAAGGAAGAGGAGAAGAAAAAGAAAAAAACACAAAAAGAAAGGAAAAACAGGGGCTATGGATTCTTTTCCCCAGCATAAAATAAAAGAAGTCAGGGCTTTGGGGACTATGTTCTGAATCCAGGCATCCATTAATTCTGTTGGGTCAGTGTGATCACATACTTTTCCCTTCTGTAAATACTTGCCTGCATTCTAGCACAAACAATTGCATGAATTATTTCTTATAGGAATAAACTTTTTCCACAAAGGCTGACCCTGCCCAGCACAGGCACAGAGCTTTTCAAGAGTTCAGTGGCTGTGACGTAGGGAGGAAGCCCTTCTCGGATGGTTGGGGAAGGTGGTGGACCCAAGTGTAACTGTGGATTCTAGTTCAGCATTTTAGGTGCCTGCTTGCCTCCCTCACCCATGGAAGTTCCCACCAAAATACCATATGTGACAGCAAATGACACATACTTAGTTTTTTCAGTAGGTTAGGAAGGGTTCTTTGGATGTTGAAAGTAGTATGAAGCATGAATTACTTCATCAGAGTCATGCCGGGCGAAACCCTTTGTGATCTATCTGCTTTTCCACTGAGACTTGTGCACAAACTGTTTCCCAGAGAGGAGAAAGGTTTCAGTCACTCTGCGTTTTTATTCTTTACCGCTGTCTTAAGGCATTCAAAGTGGTGTTGTTGCTCTTTTCATTTTTAACCTTTGTGTGATTCTGAATGTTTGCATTTTTACCTTTGCTTTGGAAGGGGCTCTTTAATGAAGTTTTTTTTTTTTTTTTTTAATTTGTAAGATGTTTTCAGTAAATAGTCGGTTCAAAAAAATAGGCAGTCTGATAGCTCAGGAGTGGGATGATGCAAGAATTTGACTAGTGAATTAAATAGTCTGCTTTTACGGATGAGTAGCAACTAGAGAATGAGGTGCTCAGCGGACACACTCGCAGCATGCTGCATGTTGGGTGCGTCCACGGGGCAGGGCGTTGTAGCACACAGACAGCCTTCTGTTCCTGAGCAGGGTTCTCGTCATCACTAGACCTGGAAGCTCTGAGCGTTTCTCCATCTTTTACACCTTCTCTCCAACTATTAGAGACATAAATACTTTTTAAAACGAACATTTTATGTTCAGTAAACACATTTCTTTAAAAAAAGTGTGAAGATAGTACAGTTGTTCCCATAATTCCATATCCAGTTTTTGTTGTTATTGGCCTCTTACATTCATTTCATTTATTTGTCACAACTCATGAGCCAAAATTGACATATTGGTATTAAAGTCCATATTTACCCAGATTTTCTTAGGTTCTACCTAATGTCCTTCTCTATTCCAGGAGCCTATCCAGTCGCATTTAGTTGTGTCTTCTCCTTAGATTCTCCTGGATGTGGAGGTTTTTCAGACTTTGATTGCTTTTGATGGCCCTGACAGTTTTGAGGAGTATTCATCAGGTACTTTGTACAATGTCCCTCAGTTTGGGTTTGTCTGATGTTTTTCTGCTGATGAGACTGGGGTTCAGGTTTTTGGGTAGATGACAGCTAATAAAGTGCCATTTTCATCACACCGTATCACGGGCCTGTGCCATCTACACACTTTGTGACTGTTGATGTTGACCTTGATCACCTGGCTTGTGATAGCGTTTGCTAGGTTTCTGTGCTGGGGTGCACACCTACCACACCTGCTCACACTGAACGTTTTGGAGGGAGTTCACTATGAGTACCCAGCTCCTAAGGATCTCAGGAGTAGAGACTTAATGCTTTACCCTATTAGGAGCAGGAGATAAATAACATTTTCTCCCCAGGACATCAAGTGTGTTTATTGTCAATGAATTGAATTCCTAATTTGAGAGACTGTATATTTTTTAATTTGGGAGGTGGTGTACTGTTAGAGTTAAAACTGCGGGCACGAAGCCAGACCAGCCTGGCTGTGAGTTCCAACTCTGCTCCTTCCTGGCTGTGTGCCCTAGAGAAGGTCCTTACCCGCCTCTGTGCCTGGTAGGGGCTAACATGGGACTGTAGTGAGCATTAAAATAATCTGACACAGTGCTTAGTGCAGGGGCTGGCAAAATCTAATTGTCTAGTCAATATTGTTGTGATTATGTAAACAAACTAGTTTGTGTGTGTGGGGGGCCAACTATTGGTTTCAAATTTGGTGTGTTCTTTTATGGATCTGGTTTCATTAGGAGGTTACAGGGTTTCCAGGTGAGCTGCTGGAAGACAGGTGATACGCTGCTGCCGCAGCGCCAACTTCAAAAATAGGAACAAACAAGAAACCACATGATTAAAAACTGTGCTGAGCCTGGTAGAGGTTAAAACTTTTATTAGATGGGTAGTAGGTGTAGAGACTTGTGGAGATTCTCAGAGACGCATCTCTGTGGCTTGGTGGTTAGTTGCTTGTTCTGCATGATGTCCCTGTCGTCTCTGAAGCCTGAGTGTTCCCCGTGAGGCTGTCACCCTCCTGCCTCTCAGGACTGGTGTTTCAGGAAGAAAGAAATACAGGAGAGTCACCTGAGGTGTGGACAGAGCTCTGCATACTTCCTTTGAGGAAGGAGAAAGGGGGGAGGAAGCAGAAATTGGTTAAGAGCTTTATTTGTGGTGTTCCTCCTGTGCAGCCCCTGACTCAGCACCGCCACTTTCAGTGTCCCTCTGGGAAGTGACTGGTGAGGTAAAAAGTGTGTCACCAGCTGCTTCTGCAAAACAGATGCACCGGCAGCTCAGGGAGGGCTTGCGAGGTGGGGACTGGCTTCTGACTGCTTAACTTAGCTTCAAAAGCTCACATCCTTCCATGATTCCTCTTCAGGGGTCTGTACCTGGAGGGTGTATGGTGTGTGCTTGTGTTTGTACACACACGTACCCTTTAGGCACTGACCACTGTAGGGAGGGGAGTAATCTATAATATGTGTATATCTCCTGTGTCATTGTTTTTACGCAGAGAGAGAAGAGGGTTCTGGAGGGGGTACGTGAAGAAGGGAAGGCAGGAGCTGGCCATACGAATAACCGTGTCAGGGGCAAGCAGAGGAAACTCCAGCTGGTTTCAACAGAAAAAGAAAGAATAAAATTTGTGTTGCTTTCAGTTTTGTTTTGGTCCAGTAGCCCAAGACTGAGGGCAAGGTTTCTGTTTATTTCTGTCTCTGGTTTCTGTCATCCAGTGTCAGCAGTATCCTAATGTTGGCCCCCCATCAGGATGACGATGTCATGTCTATGGCCGAAGCAAGGGAGGTGAGCGGGCTGTGTGGGAGGAGAGCTCTCTCGGATCGCACAGTGTTCCAGCCTGTGTTGGGGGCACCCAGGCCCTATTATTTGTGCACCTCGTTATCTTAGGCTAACTGGGCTCCATGCTGAGACCCTGAAGTCTTGGTTTAATCTTCACAAATATTTTTTAAACTATAGAAATTGTCATTGATACATAGCAGTAGGGAGAGTGATGTTCTGAATCCCATGTACACATTACCCAGCCTGGGTGGAACTTTTTAAAATCATTAGTCCCTGACTTGGATGGGGAAGGCATTGACCACCCACTTAGACTAAAACCAGGGTTGTTACCCAGAGTTGAAATATGAAGATCGTGTGTGGGAAGCAGAGCACAGAGCAGGTGCAGCCCGCCAATGTTCATTCCACAGACATTAAGGGAGGCCAGCCCTGTTGGATAAGTTCGGCGGGGTACGTTTAATACAATGTACTTTAGAAAAGTGCCACCAGCTGTTCCCACACTTGTTTGTGTCTGCATTTTGGAGAAAGTTGGCCTTTTTTCCCCCTTAATTGTAGACCTAGCTTCTTTTATCAGTAGGATACTGTGTGCATTCTGGCGCGTGCCTGTTATCCAGATATAGTTATTAATTATATCTCCTTTCATTCTCAGAATTGATTTTGTTTTGTTGATAAATTATACGGTCAGCTCACCTGGCCTCTAATAGATCTGATTCCATTACTGTCTGACTCCTTGTGTGACACCAGTTTTACAGCAGGAATGCTGAATGTACATGGTCATTGTGTGAAGAAGGCCAGGCCCATTTGGGGAGTGATGGGCGACCAAGGACGTGGGTCATCCATGCCCAGTCTCAATGCATTCATTTACGGCTTTGCTTCAAACCCCCGCTGGGTACGCAAACATATCTCCCGGCTGAATTCACATCATGGGCCCCTGGTGTGTTTATGTTCCTCTTGTAGGGACCTGTCAACCATCCTGCCCTGAGAAGGCAAACTAGGGCTGACAGGCCAAATCCATCTGCCTGTTTTGTAAATAAAAAGTTACTGGAATGCGGCCACACCCATTTGCTTATCTGTTGTTTGTGGCTGCTTTAGCACCAGTGACAGAGCCTAAAATATTGACTGTCCAGCCCTTGCAGAGTTTGCTGACTCCTGTTCTAGAATGTGCTGACCATTAGAAATATCATGTGAATCAAAGTGTGATTTGCATATGTAATTTACATCTTTCTAGTGGCCACATTAAAAAAGTAAAAAGGAAACAGGTGAAATTAAATTTAATAGTATATTGTATTCAACTCAGTATCTCAAAAAATATTATCATTTCATCATCAAATCAATAAAAAAAATTATTAGTTAGGTATTTTACATTCTCTCTTCTCGCTAAGTCTTTGAAAGTCACTGTGTGTTATACATTGTAAGCACATCTCAATTCTCAGCCACATTTCAAGTGCCCGATTGGCCACATGTGGCTAGTAGCCACTGTATTGGGCAATGCGGTTTTAGAAGGTGTGCCTGAAGCATTTCTGTGAGAGTGTCGCAACTCACAGTGCAGTGCCATTTCGACTTATGTTCACGTTTTATGGCGGGTATTTTTTTGCCCAGAGGATTTTGTGTGTGGCCTCCTGAACGCTGGGATGTGAAGGTCTGGTGGTCGTCTGGGCTCTCTCATTGGGCGACATGCTTTTATGCACTCCTTGGCCCCTGCAAAGTTGTCTCTTTCTCTAGAGGTTTAAAAAACACGTACTTGCTGTGGATCTTCTGGGTCTGTTTGGAAAGTTAAAAGTTGCAGTGCCTGAGTCTTTTGTACTTCCTCTAGGACATAGCTGTCAGGTATGAAAAATCTACCTTGGCTAAATCCATCTGTTGTAGTAATCACTACCTTTCCCTTAGAGTTGATTTACGGCTGGTTCTGTGGGAAGTTCTGGAAAATGCTTGGTGCAAACGTGAGCACGTTTACTGACCGAGAAAGACTGGAATGTGGGTTTGAAGTAAAGAAAAGTGACAGTTTCCAAGTCCCCTGAGAAGAAGAGTTTGGCTGCTCACATTCCCCCGAGTTTCCTCTAAGTAGTATCAACCTGCTGGTCTGGGCATTGGTTTTCCACCCTCTTACTGAGAACAGGGGAGGTGTGTTAATTACCCCGGACCCACTCATTATTAAAAATACTTTTGGGTTAGTCCCATGTTTCCACTGTTTGATGTGTGATGTATAAAGACTTATTGCCCAGAGTTCCCTGTCTTCTCCTGTTACAAAGCTGCTAACTTTGTGGGCAACCTGGGGCTTCATGGTTAGACCTAGCTTTGCCCCCTCTTTGCTGGGGTGTGAATGACCCAATTTCTTAGACAAGGAATGTAATCTCAGATTTTAGTTTCCAAGCTGCTAGACTTGGTTTTGCTTCTTTTTCCCGGTGGAACCTTGTGATATGTAGAATGTATTTGGCAACCTCTTCTGCCAAGGGGTTAAAATAAATTGGTCTCATCAGAGTCTTTTTGTTTAAGGGTAACTTGAAAGTGCTGATGGTTAGCTTTACTTCTTCATATGCTCACTCTTTATTTTTATTGCAGGGGCTACTGACTTTTTTTTCCTGTCTCTCTCTCAAAAAACAAAACAAAACAAAACAGAAAAGAAAAAGAAAAACCTTCATTGATATGTCAAAAAGATGAAAAGATGTTATAAACATACTTTGACTTTTCTGTTTCTTTGCTCCCTTCCTCCCCAACTTCTAAAAATAGGTCTATGAGCATTAGGTATTTGCCAAAGCAGCAGTTTGACGCATAGGATTTTCCCGTTTCCTAATGTATAAATGCTAATTCTCCTCCGCCCTTTGCAGACACAGGCATTTTTCTCTTATGGGTTTTGGTTTTATGATAGCACATCATGAAGGGTTTGACAGAAGGATAAAGGTCTATAGAAACATTTGCTAGTGATCTTGGCTCCCAGCTTCACTGGTGATGGACACACAGGAGCTGGAAACCCACAGGGGCTAGCCAGACCCGCAACACTCCCCTGCCAACAGTGGCAGGACCAGCCTGCACGGTTTTAAATGGGCTGTTTCTTTTGCTCTAAAGCAGTGGTTCTCAACAGAGGGCAGTTTTATCCTTAAGGGGACTTTTGGCAAAGTCCCGTGATACTTTTTGTTGGTACAGCAGGACTGGAGCTCCTGGCCTCCAAGGGATCAAGACCCAGGGATGCTGATAAACATCCTACACTGTACAATGAAGAATTATCAGGCTCAAATTGTCACTAGTGTTGAGAAACCCTGAATAAGGGATGCTTTCTAGGATTGAGCTGTGGCTTGTGTGTTTCTCTTCTGTTTTTTTTTCTTTTTCTTAAAAAAAAAAAAAAAAAGCCAATAAATAAAAAGCCACCAACTATATTCGTAACAAATTGCTCTTAAAGAAAATTCCAGGTTTACTCTTTCTGCAAAAAGGAAAGGCAAAAAATATCAGAGGGATCCCATGGTACAAGTTACCCACTGATGGTATCTCCCTGGAGGACTGTTTTGTGGGTTAGGGTAATTAACAGACTCAGAAAGTTGTGAAGTCTATGTTAAAGGGTGTCACAGAGTGAGTCCCCAGGTGGCCACCCTGCTGGGACTTATGAGAGTGTTAACTTGCAGTTAAGTCTCATGGTGTATTTACTTTGTGATGGGAAGACAATGAAGGAATTCTCTTTAAATAACTATTTTTAGGGAGAGAAATGTCTCACATGCTCCCTACTGGGGATCTGGCCACAACCTAGGCACTTGCTCTGACTGGGAATTGAACCAGTGACCCTTTGGTTCGCAGGCCTGCACTCACAGTCTGCTGAGCCACACCAGCCAGGGCTAGTTATTCTTTAGCAGAGGAAAACTTCTATTTTCATTTTGATATGATTGCTTACGAAGGGTAGGTGCTGTGTAGTGAAAGGGGGGAAGTGAATTTACAAATCTTACACTTGGCAACATATGACATGACCTTTTGTTTTTATATTGTGGGTTGTGCTTTCTGTTAAGCCCACGATCATAGTCCTTCTTTGTCAGTTTAGAAAAAGAACCTTTTTGCAGATATAAGTACATAGTGACAAAATTTTGTGGGATGATCACTGATGTTTCGGTCAGGTCTTTGGAGCTAGTTTGTTTTGAATTGACAAGAATCAAATGTACTGAGTGCAATCTTGTCTGCCTAAGTCTCTGCTAGAGCTAGCATACCGTTTTTAGCTTGAGCTCATGGGGCAGAATATTTCAGCATTATCACTTTGGTCTGTCAGGTTGAAGGGAGGGAGAGAATCCATTTATAGTAAGCATGCTTGATTGAATGGTCTCAGAATGGACTTTGTGGGCAATAATGGTATTGATGAGAAATAAAGTTGGGTTTCAAAGTTAGTGAGCCAGTATGCAAGTGCATCTCTATCTAGGCATAATTCAAAGGGTATTGTGAAAGATGGGTTAAAGGCTTTGTTTCACCATCCTCCTCATCCAAGTTCTAAATTATGCCCTATCTACTTTGGGACTCATTTTAGACGCAGTGAATGGAAAATTGAATTCAGTGGTTAAGGCACTTTGATTTCTGAGTCTTGGAAATTTACGTGCTATTTTTTTTGCTTCTGGATTTACAGTACATCTTAATGAATATTATTTTTCTCAAGTTTTCTTTAAAATGTTATAGAGGAGTTAGCAGGTTTTTCTGGTTATGTCTGTGGGCAAAGGAAGGGAAAGGGGGAGATAGCACAGGTTCTGATAGGCCCTGGATGAATCACAGAATAGTAATTACTCTTTAAATACTAAATGAGGTTTTTACCTATTAGAAGCCCCATAAAACCAGTATCCACCATCTATCTGATTTTTCTGTTGATGTGATTTTAGGAAATCAAATGAACCAAGATGGAAATTAGGTTTCATTCTTGGTGGCCTGTGTACCTGGTACGTTCTATTAGACTTAATAGAGTTTTGCAGGTGGAAACACAGCAGGACCTCAGCTTTCATCACTGCAGAGCACAGGCCCTTCATGAACAGAGAATGCAAATCTTGCTTTTCATCTTGCCGTTTAAAAATTCTTCATTTTCCGTGCCCAAGTTGTTTAGCACATGCATGGAGAGGACAATGCAGGATATTGTATTTTGAAAAGGGAAAGAGGAGCCATTCAAGTTCCTATTAAAATGAATTGCATGAACTGTACATCATGTCCTAATTTTTGAGACTACTTGTAAATCATAGAGAGGGCATTCTACCATTGGTCAGAGGTAAAATGGGGAATTTAATAGTTTGTCAAAGATTGATAAGGAAAGATTTCTCCTTGGAAGAGACCCTGACTTGGTGGGCAAGTACTTTTTGAAGTTAATCAAGCTTATAAGCAGATGGAGAATTCAATTAAAGTTACTAGTCATTATTCAAGTTTGCTTTCACTCTGTCTCTGGGACAGAAGTGTATGTTATGCCAGTGACGTTGTCAAAACTTGGATTTGACCATAAGAACTGTGGGTTTGTCTTTCACTCTCTTTCCATTTCTCTCTCATCATCTGGGAGCTGACAATTGTATTTCAGTTGTGGTCAGTTCTCTGTCACAAATCCTGATCAGTTTAAGTCCCAGTGGTTAACTTCATTTTCTTTATTTACTTTATTATTTTATGTCTTCATTTATTTTTTTAGCTGATACTGATTCAAATTGAAATATCCTTAAGTCCGCCAGGAAATTGCTAGTGTATGTATGTATGTATGTATGTATGTATGTAAATCTTGTAAGTACACACACTTATACATATGTGCCAATACCATATTGATCAGTACCACATTGATAATAGAATTAAATGTGTGTGTGTGTGTGTGTGTGTGTGTGTGTGTGTGTGTGTGTTAATGTTATCAAGCTGTTTATTCTTCCAAACTCTGAACTGCATGTTGAGACCATCGTTCTTATAAGCAAAGCCCCTTCTTTCCCTCAGATTCTGGCAGGAAGCTCAGAGAATGACTTCATCTGGGAGGCCGAATTTTTGATCTTGCGTAGAGCTAGAACACTCCGACATAGGGTTCAACAAAGGTGTGCGGTCCCTGGCATCCGCACTTGTGGTGCTTCTGTTAACACCTGTTTATCAGACTATGGAAACGCAAGCTGCTTTACTCGTGTGTCCTTCCTACTCCTGAGCTGATGTAACCCTACCTGGACACCACCCTGACACTGCTATACAAACAGAGCTCTCAACAGGCACTGTCAAAACACAGAGAATGGGCTTTTTCTGATCAGGCCTTTTATGTGGATGTAACCAAATTTGGAGGAGGCTTAACTATCATAGCCTGGGGTGCTTCAAAATTGCAGTCGTTGGAGATGAAGGCCAAAAATGATGAGAAGACCAGCTGATTTTTTTGTTGGGTTATTTTTAAACTAAGTGACAGGAAGAAGTGTTGGCACTTGAAGTGTGGACGGGACTTGAATTCAGCTCGTCAGAAACCCCTGGGGCCCGTTCTAAGTGGCATTTACCCCTATTCTGAAACTGTGACATCAAATATTCTTTTCAAGCACCCTAGACAATTCTTACTCAGGTGGTCCCTTGGTCCACTTTGGAGGCTCCTAAAATAGGTCACCAACCACATCATAGCCTTCCCACAGAGGAATTAATTTCTTTGAATGTAAGTCATTTAAATTCCATAATCTGATATTGGATATTTAAGCAAAATTAATTATGCAGGACAGACCATCCTTTTCACAAAACACACAGGTTAAGTTGGGCCTAAAGTCTTTGGAATGTATAGTGTGTTGGGCACAGAACCATTGACCTAGATAATACTGAATTAAACCCCTTCCTTGCCTGCCCTCCCGAGTAGAGATTGGCCAGGGTGAAGTTTCTTCTCAAATCCGTGGCTGTTGTTCAGATCTGGCAGTGAAAAGGACTTTTACTTGGGTCCACGCCTAATGGAGACTTTCGATCCAAGTGCTTTAGAGTTAGACCTTTTGTATTTTAGTTGATAAACACTGAGATATAACATGATATTTAAATTTTATTAGTTATTTCTTACCGAATCTCTGGTGTTTGCATGTTTCTACTACCTATTAGGTGTGTGACCTTAGGCAGGTGACTCAGTGTTTTCACACGTTGTTTCCTGTCCTGTAAAACAAGGGTAATAGAATTCATAAACTTATCGTAGTAATAAATAAAATAATATGTGAAGTGTTAGCTCACTGTCTTCCACATAATAAAGGCTCAATAACTGTTGTCTGTTATTCTTACCCAGGGGGTGAGGGGTGTAGGGAAAGTTACAAATGATTGAGCGGCAGCCTTAGTCCAGAGCTTGTGCCCTCAAATTTGGCAGAGGGTATAATTAAATTGCCATAGTACAAGTAGGGAGGGCTGCAGGCCATGAGGGAAGAAGAGAAAAATTACCGAGCTTTTTTGAGGAGAAGAATGTGATTGCTTATAGCTTTTTGCTGCATCTGGAGAGAAAGCACAGAAAGATAAACGGGAAGAGGTGATGATATGGTGTAATAGTGTTTGACATACACGAAGTACCCAGGAAGAATGTTTGAAAAGGTGGGGCCTTGCATGTGAGTTCTGATCCTGTTACCTTTTGTGAAATGGGCAAGATGACACCGACCACTTGGGGTTGTGTAGAGTAAATGAGCACTACGTGCAATGTGCTTAGCAGGCAGTTTGGCACCTTGTAAGCTCTCAACACCAGTGGCTGGCCATACAGTTACTCTCTATTGGCATGGAGGGAACAGAAAGACTTCATTTGGCAATAGAGAGAGTGAAAGCATTTTAACACTGAGCAGAGGCCTGTGAGTTCTATTCGCTTGACAGTTGGGAACCATGGAAGCTTTTTGATGAGGTGCACAGGCATCGAAGCTCTGTCCTCTCCTGATTTTAGTAGCTTGCCTGGGCAAATAGCAGAAAAACAGTTTCTCTCCACACCCCTCTTTCTATCAGAGAGTCAGATTTTTTCCAGAAGCCCATTACACACTTTACCTTGGGACAGGAACAAAGCAACAAGCCTAACAGAATGATTTCTTTATAGGGGCCTGTCCTAGGCAGTGCCAGTGACCAAGGGATATCTTACTTAACATTTTTAAAAAGCACTGCTTTCAGTGTCGTCCATTAGCCCTCGTCTCCTCTGGGCATGTGACCTTAACAGAAACAGCGATGTGCCTGTCATACACCACCAGGTGAAGACAAGTTCCCAGGTGGCCGCCACTGCCAGTCTCAGTTCTTCTGGACAGATATCTCCTCTCAGCTCCATCAGGATAGAAATTCAATTATCTCTACCGTGGCCACTGGACTGGCAAGTGACAGAGACCCACTTAAACCAACCAGAATGAAATAGGCATTTATTATGAAGTATGATAAGGAGTTCCAGGACAAACGGAGAAATGCAGTCCCCAACAAGGGCTATAAGCAGGGCTCTTGAAGTTGTTTTTGTGGACCTTTACCCTAGTGCTCGACTGTCAAGGTGACACCACAGACAGCATGTGTATCTGACTGGTCACCTACCAACCTATGAATGATCTTTTCTGCAACCAAAGTCCCTCCTTAGTTTTAGTTCCACGTCCGTGTGGTGGGGAATGGGAGGCTGTCAGCAGGAGGGCAGGTTGGGGTGAATCTGGCAATGCACAGGTGGTGGACGTGATTGTGGTGCAGATTTGATATTCTCCCGCTGTATTACCAGGCGGAGCCTTAGCCAAGTGATTGATTCTTCCGTCCTTTTGGTGGGTGGACACCTTGCTGCCCTGTTGACCTTGGGCTGAGCTCTGGGGTTCTTCTGGTCAGTAGAAGCATGTGAATGGAGGCCGTGACTGTGCTTGCATAGCTCTACTTGGGCCCTGCTCTGCCACCTGCCATGAGATGGCATGCCCTACGCTCCCGGGTTGCGGCTGGTCCCAGGATGAGAGATGTGTGGAAGGGTCTGGCCTCAGCCTGCTGCTTAATGCTGTCATCTAGCACACCTGATGGTTGTCTATCACCGAAACTTTCTTTTTTTTTGGTGGGGGGAGTGGGTCACACAGTATTATTGTAGCAGAAGTCTGACCTATACAGCAGCCAGGTTGACTAATGTGTCTGCTTTTCATCCAGAACACTGAGGAAGGAGCCAGAGTGATCCACAATGTGGGAAATAAATCAGTCTCTTCTGGAGTCATGTAACCTGCTTGTTTTACTGAAGCCAAAACGTAGTGAAGCACCTGATTCAATCATGCCTGCGTCCCGTGTAATAAAATGACCTGCTCTTTCACAAGACACAACTTTAGCTTTCATGTTCTGATTAACAAAGGCAATATACTGTATTAGACTTAATTTAAAGGTCTAATGTCTATGTCAGTCAGATAAGGTAAAAAAATTGTACCGTGGACCTTTTCCAAATTCCTACAGGCTTAAAACATCAGAACTCCCTCAAGTGCCGACAACACACCTTGCCCGGTTTTACAGCCCCACGTTTGTTTTGTTCGTTTTGTTCACGTGCCGGCCTATCAGGTTACTGATTAGGTCTGACTGTTTAGATTATTGTTCATCTTGAGCTCTGTGCTTTCTCTCCATTAGTTGTGGCACAACAGAAGTAATTTAATTTATTAGTGGGCCCATCTTCAAAAGCAGCTTATATTTCAAAATGTGCTAGAGAACAGAGTGGGGAAAACTCTGAGCTGACCCTCAGTGTCTCAGAAG
This sequence comes from Macrotus californicus, assembly GCA_007922815.1. Taxonomy (NCBI): domain Eukaryota; kingdom Metazoa; phylum Chordata; class Mammalia; order Chiroptera; family Phyllostomidae; genus Macrotus; species Macrotus californicus. The sequence continues at coordinate 12,684 of VMDR010009821.1, read as the reverse complement.
GAAAATTGCTAGGATGGAGCAAGTTTTGAAATGCATTTGGTTTTGCATCATGAACAGGGGCCATGCACCCTGATACAGCACAACTTTGCTGCAAAGATTAGATTTTTCTGGCAACTTCTTGTGGATAGCCTCGGGGGAGGGTGTGTGTGTGTGTGTGTGTGTGTGTGTGTGTGTAAGAGTGTCATAACCCTGATTTTAGATTTACTGTCTCAGAGGTAATGAGAACAGTACTGACATTCTTCATTCACTTTGTCAGTCCATCTGTCAGCCAGTCAACAAATATTTATTCTCTGCCTTCTTTTGAGGACACGATCAGGTGTGTGTGTGTGTTTTTGTGCATAATCTTTCATACCAGGTTGACAGTTACGCAAATGGATGTGTACATTTTACAATGCAATGAGAAATCACTTAAAACCCAGAGTTGTTGTTAAATTTCCTTAGTTTCCACATGATGCCTGTTAGCAGCTTTTTATAATATAGATTGAGGGTTATTCTAAACTAACATTAAACTCAGATTCATCATTACATTTCCTAGAATTCCAGGTAGTTCTTCAATTAGTTGCTTTCCTCAGTAGAAGTTCTTAAGGGGCAACAATATCAGCAAAATTGTTCTGGGTCTTTAAATAATTACTGTGCCCCCTTAGGATTGCCCCGATACTCACACTCAGTCCGGTCCATGTTGGTCCAGCCCCCAGTTTTAAGTCTGGCGATGGGGCTAGGATTGGGGGAAGTATTTCAGGGCATTGATGCAGATCAAAATGCTGTCAAAACTGTTTTGTTGGTTTGATGAATATTTAATGTACACTTACTGGTTCAGGATGCTGAATTCATTTAAATGTGCATATCTGTCTTAGGGTCTTAAGTGCCCCATGCCTTATGGACACATTTAAATTTCAAATCCTGTGATCTGTATTGTTACATGCAATGAACAATTGCATAGATTACCTTGAACAGCCTCCCATCCATTATTGTTTAGCAAAGACCAGGGGTCTTGAGACACTAAGACAGGTAGTAAAGGTACAACAGAGTAAAAACCTCCAGCATATGAGGTATTGCGTTCGGCCCAACTTAAAGGCAGAGGGTGGGGTCCGAGGCTTTAGCGAATGAGGAATATAAGAACTCAAATCTGCATGTGTGTGAGATTGTGCTGGTTTGTCTTTCAGCCGTCCTGGCTTGCAGAGTTCTGGATGCCTTGGATATCATAGCAGTAGTTGCAGTTACAGTATTGATAGTCATTTATTGAAGGAATATTGGATTCCGGGCCCAGTGCTCTACTCTTTGCATGGAATGTCTTGTTCAGTTTATCCCAGCAGACTTATGAAGGCACTGTTTACATTTCACACGGCAAAAGAAACAAGGTGGTGTCTTTATGTCCCAAACACTTATGTAGTCTTCTTATAGTATGTGCCAAGCATACTTCTGAGTGCCTTTTAGCGATGACATCGAGCCTTGCAGAAATCTTACGAGATATTATTTCTATAGGTGAGGAGACTAAAGTGGAGAAAGTTAAGGCACCTGTCCGTGGGTCACATTCAGTACATGGTGGAGGAGGACTTGAACTTGGGCCCTCCAGCTCCTCCCGCAGGCTCCTTAACTGTGCTCAGTGTCAACCAGCTGGCCTGGCGGTGGACCTTGTATGTGCAGTTGGACCGTCTTGCTTATGAGCTCGTGTTCAGTAGCTGTGACATTGTTCCACTTCTTGTATGGAAGAACAGATTTGAAGACAAGCTTTGCTTGCTCCTAACAGAGAGCAAGTCTGTACTCCAGTAGGAGAACTGTGTCTGGTAATAACTCGCTTTGTTCAGATTTGACTTGGTATAGTTCAGCCTCTGTTTAGCATCCTCATAGTTTTCCTACTTGTTTTTATTATTGTTGTTGTTTATAATTTAAGATCTACCTTTAAAGTCTCCCCTGACCTCAGGGAACTGGGAGTTACGTGGAAGGCTGTTTAAAATTATATAAAGTTAGGATTGGCGACCTAGGAGAAAGAACATACGTTAAAAAATGGGTGTCCTTGTGGGATGTCTTTTGTTTTCTATCTCCGTATCTCTCTCAATTCATTTCTGATCACTGGGAGGGGCTCTGGAGAATAAATTTCATTGCGTTACTGCCTTGTGCCAAGTACATTGCATATCTGCGCGTTGCATGCCTGATTTCATTTACCCTGGACAGCAAGTCTATCAAGAGAGTTACAGTTTTTTATCCCTATTTTATAAATAAAGATGCTGAAGCTTAGAGTGGCCAGTAGTGAAGACAGGGTTCAGAGTCACATCTGCCTGGTTCCAAATCCAGTACATTTTCTTTCTGCAGGGGTGTTTCAGATTTAGGTTCTATGTGACCTGCCTGCTAGTTTGGTTGTTAACGGCTGCCGCTTTCTCAGATTTACTTTCATTTATTATTAAAAGAAATCCCATTTTACTGGCTGTAATCCTGTTTCCAGTGCAGCCTAGAGATGGAATACATTGTAATGGGGATAACCATTTTGCAGTGTCATCTCTTATCTGGGCTAATAGGAGCATACGAGCTTATACATTGGCAAGATTGTAGGGACCCAGATGATAGGCTTCATTGTTTCACTGAACAAAAGTAGTTTATGCCTCCTTTATTGCCAGTGCTTATTGAGAACCGTATTGCTCTGTGGTCTCAGTCATTACCAAGCAAGATGAAAGATACAGTGGCTGTTTATAAGGTTAAGGGGGGCCTATGCATCCATCCAACACATATACAGGGTCTGGCAGAAGTAAGACTTGCTTGAGTGTGATTGCTGGGGTGTGTGAATGTCTCGCACGAGATGGACAGCAATTTGAACAATTCATCTAAAATGTCATATGGTGTGCTTGAGTGTGATATTGTAATGTTACAGAATTACATGCTTATGATTTTGTAATAAAATAGGGGCGTTATTTGTGCCAAACCCCCTATATATAGCCCCTGCCACACGCTGGGAGACAGCTGTGCACAAAGCAGATCAGTTTCCTAGTTTGCCCTAGAAACATAACTAGAATGGACCCCTCATTATTTTTATTTTTATTTAGTCGTAGGCTATCTTATTTTATAAAATCACTGTTTACAGGCCATTTTTAACCCCTGAATATGCTACTGTGAATGAAGATTTCTCAAGAGCAAAACTGATGCATTTAGTTCACTGAGGATTTCTTGCCTGCTGTTGAATAATCCTAACTTTGTTATGAAATCTGTAAGATGACGTAGAGATCATCTAGTCAGCTCTTGTATTTATTAGGTGAGGAAATTGAAGCCCAGGGAGGTGAAGTTCAAATAGCCAGGCAACTTAGTTCAGAGTAGGACTTAAGGCTTGCTGCTATTTTGTGTCTTGTCATTCCCGAATGGAATTCGTGAACCCAGAAAAAGTGGTGGACTGTTACTCGGTCCCATCTAGCTAATAGACACTTTAGCTCTACTGCTTCTTAAGGTTTTGGGAACAAGGACTCCTTGGCCACATATGTTCAAATTGTGTATACATTATTTGAAAATAAATGGAAGCGGGACATCGGTGGCTGTTTTTGCAGTGGCCTTGGTGAGAGATGACAAAATTTTGGTCAAGGGTGATAATGGGAGAGACACAGAAAAGTACCCAGATCTGCTGGTGTTGGTGAGACAGAATTGATGCTCCTGTGCTGCTTAGAACAGTTTCGTTTGTGAGTCCATATGGAAATGGAGCTTTTGAGGGGAGATAATTTTTTGAAAACATTAATTTAAGTTTCATGTTGTGAAGCTTTTTGATAGGTGCATAGGGTAGAAGGGTTTCATCAACTGATTTTATTTTTTTGTGTATATTTTTATGATACTCTAAAAAAGTGTAATCCTAAATCTATTTCATTTAAATCACTAAAACTATTTCATGAAAAAATTTTAATAAGTGATGGAAAATTTTCATGGAATGCATTGGTAGGTAGGAGTATTTGATTTTGAGGGACAATTGAAATACTTTTATGTACTCATAATTTATAAAAATACAAAAAGATTGATTGTTTTTTGGATTTAGAATCATTATAATTTTAATTTGTAGTGAATTCTGGAAAGAGAACACCGGTGTTGACAGATTTTAAATCTCAAATTTGCCCCTGAATAAATTAGAGCAACAAGGAAAACTAAACTCCAAAACCACAAACTTTCTGCAACAAAACTAGGTTACAAGGTATGTTATTCGTCTCAGAATATGTGTGGATGGGAGAAAGCACCGAACAGCTGAGCCTTGGGTGGAGTTGGCCCTGGAGGGAAGCTAGGGAGGATCTAACTTCCCCAGTCAGCCGCAGGCACCCACAGGAAATCGTGGTGGGCTCGCAGGGAACGTGCATCCAAAGCCGAGAGCCGTTTCATGGGACATCCAGTTCCTGGGTGAGGGCAAGGCCACAGTGGAGCCAGGTCTGGTGATGTCTGGGTTCCATCATGTTACAAACTAACAAGCCAAATGTCCCTTTCGTGGTAGAATTCAGCATCAAGGAGAAAGCGCTGGGAGTAGAACCCAGGTTGAGCAAGATGGAGCACTGAGGGTCGAGGAAAGAGGAGGCTCAGAAAAACGTGTGTCAGCTGAAAAGACAGATCGATGAGAAAGCAGAGGGTCACAGTTTTTAGGATCACTTTGTGAGGATAATGAAAGCAGAGGATCTAGACCTTTGAATGGGAAAATCGTTTGGGAATTTTATTTTACATAAAAAATAAGCAATAGGATTTGTAGTTGAACTTTGTGCGAAGTTATTATAATTAAAAAGAAAATGAGGAACAGTACTCAACAAGAGTTAAACTATATACCTGACATTTTAGAACAACAAAAATAGTAAGAACATCATAAGAGATGTAAAGAAGCATTATACATCATATTGGAGAACCTCAGAAATGAAGATTTTGAGAGAAAGATGGCAGGATTCAGAAAAAAAGTAGAAATAAAATGATTTCAGAAATTAAGAGTAAAGTGGGAAAAATGTAAGAGTAAGCAAACATAAGTGTTAATACTTCAAGAAAAACAGGAAGAGATGGAACATTTTAATAAGCAAAGAAAAATATAGAAATGAAAACATACTTGAGGAAAAGTTGTATAGAAACTATCTAAAAGTGAACCAAATATATATACACTGGTAGTCCTACAAGCAGAAATTGAAATTAAACAGAAAGAAACAATATAAAAGCCATAAAAAATTTATTGAAACAAGAGTCTTTGAAGCCACATATTGAAAGGGCCACTTTGTTCCTCATAAAGTAATGTCAAATAATCACTGAGACATAGGGTAGTCCAAGTATGGTCAATGAAAGGATAAAAAAAATAACACCTTTGAACATCCGGGCAAAAAGATTTTATCACTATCTTTATCAATATACCTGGGAAAGAAAATTAGATTCTCATGAGACTTTTTTGAACATCAATGCTTTATGACAAAAAACAATCAACAGAGTATCATATTTAAACTAATTGTGGAAAGAAAATGTGAGCCATGAAAGTTATAACCAGCCAAACTGATCTTCAAATATAAACCAGCAGGCCAATTGTTGTGAAGGTGCCAGAAATCAGGAAATATTCCTGTGAACTCTTCTTGAAGAATTCAGTAAGCTTCAGACTACCTTCACACTTGGGGAGGAAGCATTGATGATCTGAGTACAGGCAAATACCTAAAGGGTTGAAGAAGGATCTTTCTCTCTGTAGAAATATTTCGGCTTATAAATCCTCAGTTTTAGCTTTGTGATCGTGTTTGTAGTTTATGGTGGATTCAGTGGCGATCACACCAGTGCTGGTAGCGCTTTTCCACTCTAGATGAATTCGTGGATCTAGACAATTATTGTTAAAGACCATTAGCTTTTACAAATAGGGAGACACCTACACTTAAATGTATAGAACACAGCCTATGAAGTAGTCTTGTCAAAAAGATAGGGAGCTTAAAGTCTGATGAAGTTTCTAGATCTATCAACTTACAGAAAATTGATAGGGAAACATGTTAAATAATGCCACAGGGCTTTATTCATCTAAATTGGCAAAATCAGACACAGGAAACTTTGTAATGCAAAAGATTTCGTTTTAAAACAGATGGGATAAAGGAGATGAAAAAGGAACCTGTAGATTTAAAGGATTTCAGAGTACATTCATTTATCTTGAGTTTTTGGAACCTGGATCAAACAACCAAATCAAAAAATTGAAAAAAAATTATAGTGTAGTTGGGAAAATGTGAATATTGGATGTATAGGAATTGATAATTCGTATTATAAAGTGTTTTATGATAGTTTGGCTTTTATTAGTAATCATGAAAAAGAATAAATTAAGGAAGAAAAGGTTTGAATGACAAAATAGAGAACATGGACTGCTAAATAACTCACTTGAAACTTTAATGTGTGTTAGAGTTCACCAGAGAAACAGAACCAATACTATATATTTATATGTACATAGGTACACACACACACAAACGTACATAAAGCAGATTAAAATGAGAGACTTGTTACATGGCAGCGGTTTGTAACTGGTATGCCGTGTGAATTTTGAAAGCACACAATACCTGATGCTTAGAGTACTGTCCTCTTTTCCCTGCCGACATAGCAGTGAAAACGAATCAAAATTATGCCTGTTGTTTTGGTCAGATCGACAGAAAAATACACGCTATTTTTTGTTTGCTGCAGAATTACAGTAATTGGTTTATATGTGCCATGGGATGAAAAAGGGTGAAAATCACTGTTATATGGAATTGGCTCAGGTGATTGATTTGGAGGCTGAAGAGTCTTACAAGACCTAGAAGAGCTGTTGGTGTAGGTCCCATTGGAGTCCGAACACCTGTGAAGACCCACACTCTGGCAGAGACTGACCTTATTCCTCTGCCTTTTTGTTAAATGCAGGCCCTCAACAGATTACGTGATGCCCGCCGCACTGAAGAGGGCCGGGTGCTGTTCTCAGTCCACCCATATAAATGCTAGTCTCATCCAGAAACACCCTAACAGACACACACACCTAGAAGTAATGTTTCACCAAAATCTAAGCAGTCAAGTGGACATATAAAATTAATCATCACCATAGGAAAGACATTTTTTATTTTCTATTCCCTTGTTTTTTTGGTCCCTTTGGCTGTAGGTGACCAAACGGTAATTCACTGGTGTTGAATCACTGTGGTCATCAAAACGGAAAACGCAGGTTTTGCTGCGCAGCACATTGAGGCTTCTGGTCGCCGGGGACTGTTCAGGTAACATCTACAGTATTCCTCTTCAGGGGTTCCTTTGTGGCACTTCTTCTGTTAGGGTAGTGAGAAAATGTATGTGAGTGTGATTTCCTAGGGTTGCCAGGCCATTTGAAGAACTTGATTACTTGTTACCTATAACGCCTTTATGAGACAATTGGATTTTTTTTCTTTGATTCACTGTGAACGGGCTTATTCTTTTTTGTATAAGAAAACAATTTTTAAATTTCTTTTCTTAGTTTTTTTAAAAATACTACGTTTCTTATGGACTTTTTCTGCATTTTCTAGTATCCATCTCAGGGTAGATTTACTCTAGCTATTGATAGCTAATCTTAGCCTTAAGACTTAATTTTTAAGGTAGTATTAACAATAACAGCAAAATCATCCTTGTTCTGTTCTCATTTGTTTTCAATCACTTCTCATTTGTGTGCTCTCCTCAGGTTGAAGGAAAATCAGTTTTAAACTTTTTTGTATTTTTTAATCCTTTGTGGTCCTATTTCTTTCATTTTCAATACAAGAAAATTGAGCCTTAAAAGATAAGTGACTTGTTAAGTGTTAAAAGCTAAAGAGGAAAAAACAGGATGACACTAAGGGTATAAGAAAGAGGCTGAAGAAGTGAGAGAGACCGGAAGGTTAGAGAGGTATAAATAGCAGTGAGTAATGAGTCCTGACGTATGTGAACGAGAGTAGGAGTGATGACCTGCTAATGGCCATACTGACAGAGAACATTCTCCCAGGAGGTACGCTGAGAGCTTTGTAGCTTTGTGCTGCTAAATTTCACGGCACCTTTACGAGGTGGTCACTGTTAATGTCCTCCATTTTACAGATGAGTAAACAGAGCCCTCGCGTATTATGTAACTTGTCCTGGGCAGGCTTAGGCATGCCAGTGCAGGGCTGTGACCCAGTAATAACTACCTGTCTCTCACCCATCACAGTAATGGGGCCTACTCTTTCTCCCACGCATGGGTATCTGTACTCCAGGCAGATAAGTAACTGCCGAGAAAAGAGTCTCCGTTTTCTGACCGAGAAGCCTTCTGAGTTGTTCAGTGAGATTGTTTTTGGAATAGCTCCTCTAAGGCAACATTCTTGTCTCTTCAGTCCTGTCTCTTTGACTTCCTTGTCCATTTTTTATTGTTCTCCTCTTCACTTTCCATCCACATTCCCAAGTATGAAGAAAGTCACGGTTGGGTTTCACATTATAATTGGGGAAGATAAAAGGCAGCCTGAAAATAGTCTGGCCTGTTGGGAATCTTGGCTTGATGTTTAGAGAATATCTTTCTTGTCCCTGGCTTTTGAGTTAACTTTTCTGTTAATGAGGAGTAACACGTTAATGTTGTCCCTGAACTTTATTCACTAATAATTCACTGATGGAAGCATTCACAGCCAGCTCTGGTAATGAATGTAGAACAGTGACCTTCTGTAGAAAAGGAAAGAAAAAAATCTTTTCTGTTCTCCCAGGGATCCTTCCTGTTTGGCAAAATCAAATAGACAAGAAAAATAAATCAGGCACTTGAAGGAAAGGAGCTACATCTTGAGAATGTTATATTTATAAAGACTCTAATTGCCTCCAAATTTACTTTCCAATTTAAGCAATGAGGAATTTTCCAATGTGAGATTATTTTTCACATGGTCACCGATGGGGTATTTTTGGTGCTAAAACAGTTGCTGGTTTTTGGTATAGCAATTTTCTCTGTAACTGTGTTCTCAGACCTTTTCTCCCAAAAGAAGACACAGGAAAGGCAGTATTTGTTTTAGACAGATCCTTTATATGGCTGAGGGTGTTTGAGAATGCTTTAGCTGTGTTTTTCTTCAAGGGTGAGTGTCCATTCTCTCTGGCAGTTGAGGGTCAACATCCCTGAGACATTCTTTGTCTTGTGTTTCCAGACAGTTCTTGGGGTATTTGATAACCCCAGGTTGAATATTTTCCCGCTTTCACCTCATCCTGTTACTTTGCACTTGGAAGGTTGGTTACATGGGGGATTGATGGAGTTGGAGTTAACAAACCAGTTGTCAAGGGTTATTAGTCAGTGAAATGGTATCACTCAGTGCAGAGGACTGAGTAGTGATTAACTGTGGTATGCATTTTTGATGTAAGAAATGTGTACAACTAAAATGTAATAGATTTTAGCAGAGGTGATGGAAAACAAAGATTATTGTGGTCATTCACATTGTTTTTATTTTGCAGACTAGATATTAGGCCAAACAAAAGAAAATAAAACAACAACAAAAAAAATCCACCAAAAAAGTCTTGTTCCTCATGGAGATAAAATTCACATGGATTCATAATCCAAGTAAAAGTTGATAAAGTAAAAAAAAACAGAGAAATATCTTTAATTCTTTGGTTTGTATGTCCAACAGTTTTAAAATTAGTGTAATTTAAAATTTTTTATTTGCCCTGCTGGTGTAGCTTAGTGGGTTGAGCATGGGCTTGTGAACCAAAGGGTCACCGGTTTGATTCCCAGTCAGGGCACATGCCTGGGTTGCAGGCAGGTCAGGTCCCCAGTAGGGGGCACGTGAGAGGCAACCACACATTGATGTTTCTCTCTTTTTCTCCCTCCCTTCCCCTCCCCCTCTCTAAAAATAAGTAAGTAAATTCTTTAAAAAAAAATTTATTCTTTTAATTTTAGTTTTTTTGCGGTATAATTTATAAGTAAAATCATAAGATATTTAAAGTATATGTCATGATGATTTGATATATGTATAATATATCCGTATTTTAAAGACTTTGGAAAATTTGTTGACACTGGGTGTTTTGGGTCAGATACCTTGAACAGTTTCACAATCTAGACTATAACAAGTATTTCTGTTTGAGCTATTTTAAAATATCTTACAAATACTTGTTATATTTGTAGATGAACATGTTCGTTCTGCCTGGGAAGCCATGTTGTGTTTTGTTTGCTTGCTTCCTTGGCCAATGAGACTGCATGGACTCCACAGGGCAGTGCGGCTGCTCAGGCAGGAGAGTCAGGTGGAAGCAAACCAAAGGCTTCACTGAAGGTGGCTTTCCTTGCAGCGGAGAAAACATAGCTGTAAGCTCGTTCTCACTTTCTGTGAAATGTTGAAGTAAAACTGTGATTTTCTTGATTTTACACAGTCAAGAAAATTTGCAAGAGGTAAACTAAAACCCCTCAACGAGCTGCTTCTCATGTTCATCAGCCATACAAAGTTCATTTGGCTTCCTTAGGTTTCAGTGCCCAGTGAAGACAGAGCCCAGGGCAGTGAGGGAAATGTGTTTGACATCCAGTTGATTTTTCAGGTATGGCTCAGGCCTATCATCAGACGTGGGTGGTGACAAGGTAAAGGAGACATTCCAGAGTAGAGAAAAGGGGTTGTCTTCCATCCTGCCTCCTTTGTCTGGTCTGAGGGTGATTTATGAGAAGGCTCAGAACACTGAAGATGCACCAGAAAGAAAACTGACCATCGATGGAGAGACTTTCTGGGTTATTTGTCAAAACCCAGTAACATTGCACATCACACAGATCAGTAAATTCAGAGGAACCCAGTGGGCTGACCATCTTCTTAGGTTTTATTTTGAAACCAGTAAATTAAATGCTTCAAGTAGAAGATTGGTCATATTGAACACAGAACAAAAACAGAAAAATGCAAGTAGGTATTTGCAGTCAGTTAAGAAATGAGTTTACTTCTGGTCCGAATTTATGGAAACAGTGAGATCCAGAATGTACAAAAGGGGAATGTAGACATTTAAACATTCCATACCTATTGATTTGGTGATTTTATAATGTGTATTGTAGTAAATTTAAAAAAATAAGGAGATAATATTGTGTTAGCTAAATTTTACAAAATTGGAGGAAGACCAAGATTTGGTTACAGTTCTATTATTGCAAATTTCAAGATCTTTTCAATAAAATGAAGATAATAGTAACAATTTTATAAGATTCATAGAAATAATCTATGTAAATTATTTAGCAGAATGCATGGCACATGGAGAGTACTCAGAATTTTTTGGCCGTAATTATCCTTAACAATTCTCTGTATAGTTTTGAGAGGATTAAATAGATTTCTGACATGAAAAAATAAAAAAAATATATTGTTGAGTGTGGGTTTTGGATGGTTGTGGTGGCCTGGAGAAGCCTCTTCATTTGTTTTTCTTCGGGAGATTCAGAGTCTGTCTGCTGAAAACCTTCAGCCTTGTTCTGTCAAAGGGACTCCTTTCCCCCATGGTGTGTTGCATATGGTGGGTATCACTGCAAATACATTCAAATCGTGGAGGCACCAGGAGGCTGACTCACAGTGTTGCTAAGTGGATCTAACATGACAATGACATGCAGTTATTGGTGATTAATGCAGGTCGCTGGGGATCACTGGGCAATGCATTTGTCCTCTCACTTGACCCTCCCACCTGCACAAAGTTTTGGACAGTAATCTTTGTGTCACCCGGACCATTTCTCCACATCTTTCAGAACTTAAATATCTGTGCTGTTTTTCCCTTCCCACTTTTGATGGCTGCTCATTTATTAAAAATGTAAGAATGGTTAGATATTTAATGTTTATGTTAGTGGCAGCCTGGAGTTTGTGTGTATGTGTCTATGTGATAAAAATACTTGCTTCTTACCCTAACACTTGACTATTCCACCAGCCTTCTTAACTTTTTTTCTAAGGAAAGGTGAGTGAGTCCACCATTCTACATCTGTTAAGAACTATAGGTCTAAAGTCCCTTAGACACAATGCTCAAATATAAAAATTTCTGAAAATGGAAAGTTTTTTTTTTTAAATTTGTCATATGGTAGAAAAACCTAACTTGTCCTGAAATCACATGGTGACCAGAGTAGTAATTTTTGTGCTTCAAGAAATATTTTTAGCTGCATACCTGTAGGCAGACAGTAGTACTATGCATCCCTGCCCTCTTCTAAGTTGGGTATGACCCTGAGACTTGGAGCATGCATCTGCCATGTGAGTGAGTGTGAGTGGTACTATCTTTAGGTGGAAGCTTTCAGAGTGGTCACATGCTTTGCTGTGTAGCCCCTTTACAGTTCTCTGTAGTCCGGCAAGTGTGAAGGTCCAGCTTTCCTCAGCCTCAGCATCTGAGTGAGGGAGATATTCGACCTAGTCTCTTAGAGGCTGCATTTGCAGCATGAGCAAGAAAATACCTTGTTTTAATTTTCTGCTTTGGAGGACTGTTTGTTTCTGTAGCATAACTTAGTTTACTGTGAGAAATACAGGTCAAAAAAAAAGAATTCCAATTTTAGACTTTAATATAGTACAATTTAATACACATTTTGGAGAGGAGATTCGATTCCTGGGTTCCAATGTGATCTTCCTACACTTTGTACATAATAGGACTTCATCTCCTCCCTCTACTCAACCACAATAGCAGCTCGCATCAGATGGGAGGACAGCCTGTGGGAATGCCAGTCTCACTCAGAGATGCGATGGCATGCATTTTCTAAGTCACATCTAACCTTTGAAGGCTCCTCTCCTGGCATCCAGTGACATCCTTGATCTGTTCTTCAGTCTGTGGGAATGTCCCTGGCTGTAGGGATAATTTCTTGATCTATGT
>VMDR010009820.1:0-32414 GCA_007922815.1 Macrotus californicus | reverse complement strand
AACCTTATATAAGATCTATGCTTAATAAAACAATGCTTTTTTCCAAGTGTTGTTTGTAACTTTAATATTAAGAGATAGTTATATAAAATTCTATCAATTATATAAGTAAAATTTATAAAAATTATATACAGATTATATGATTATATACAAGATTATATACAAAACTATATACACATATGATCCTCATCTAATATGCCGGTAAAACAGAATAGAATTTTACCAACTGTAGATGTCGTTTGCACGCACGGATTGCCACTTGGATGCCGGATATATCCAGCGCTCGTCCACACAGGTCATCAGATGGGTGCCGGATATATCCGACACCCGTACCGAAAGGGTTAAAGGGGAGGTCCCATAAGATTATCAGCTGATTTCTCAAACGAAACTTTGCAGACTAGAAGAGATTGATAAGAAATATTCAAAGTCATGAAAAGTGCGGACCTACAGCCAAAATTGTTCTACCCAGCAAAGCTATCATTTAGAACAGAAGGGCAGATAAAGAGCTTCCCAGACAAGAAAAAAATTAAAGAAGTTCATCATCACTGAACCATTATTATATGAAATATTAAAGGAAATAATTTAAGAAAAAGATCAAAACTGTAAACAATAAAATGGCAATAAATAAACATCTATCAACAATTGAATCTAAAAAACTAAGCAAACAAGAAGAACCGAGACAGAATCGTGGATAAGGAGAGCATTTTGATAGTTGCCAGATGGGAGGGGTGCCTTGGGGGAATGGGTGAAGAGGTGAGGGGATTAAGAAATATAAATAGTTACAGAAGAGCCATGGGGATGTGAAGTACAGTATAGGAAATGGAGTAGCCAAAGAACTTATATGCAGGACCCATGGACATGAATAAAGATGTGGGGATTGTCTGAGGGAGTAGGGGGTACTGGGTGGAGGGGGGCAAAGGGGGGAAAATTGGGACAACTGTAATAGCATAATCAATAAAATATAATTAAAAAATCCAGTTTCATATTTTATGCTTCTATTTATATGAAATGTCCAGAATAGGCAAATTCATAAAGACAAAGTAGATTAGTGGTTGCCTAGGGCTTGTGGGATTGGGGGGAAATAGGGAGCGACTGCTAGTTAATGGGTATGGGGTTTCTTTGGGGGATGATGAAGATGTTCTAAAATGGATGGTGGTGTTGGCTGCACAACTCTGACTACAGTAGCGACAGTTGAATTGTACACTTTAAGTGGACGAATCGTGTAGCATAGGACTTACCTCCAAGAAGTCGAGAGGTAGTAATTGTGACAGTGCTCAGTAATGGTGGTTCACAGCCTTCCCACGTGGGCTTGCCTTCTTGTCTTTCTTTAGCTATTCCCCTTCAAATAAAAAAAGAAAGAAAGCTAAAAATCTTCCTTTTTCTCTTCATTAGTCTGCTTCAGCCTAAATTTCAATGGTGCTGAACATGATTGGTAGGCTTTCCTGACCACGCCTACCAATCATGTTCAGCACTTTTCATGGGTAACTTACATTATTATCCTTTTAATAAACTTATATCTTATGAGTCTCATTAGACACTGAGACCCTGGAGAGAGAAAATACTGGGGGTCAATGTTTAATCGGAGGCAGTGCTGAAGTGCACTGCACCTACTCTGTCATTTACCCCCTGCGAGGTTCCTGCCTCCACAGCTGGTAAGAGAAGGGTCTGAACCTAGGTCTGCCTGGCTCTGAAGTCTGTGTGCAAGTCCACGTCCTTAACGACTCGACTGCTGTCTTCATAATCTCCGCAGCTGAAGGCTCAGTGGTCCAGTGTGTAGGTTAAATACTTGCTGATTAATTGTTGTGTATTCTGATACCTGTTTAACTTTTTTCCTGAAACATTCCAAGAGATAGATGAAAATGTATCACTAAGGGTCTTGTATAATCCAAAAACTGCCTGCTACAAACACAAAATTTCTTTGGAATCCTATGTTTAACTTTGAAAAATTGTGTAAATTCAGCATTTTACTGTGTGTGTGTGTGTGTGTGTGTGTGTGTGTGTGTGTGTGTGTATGTGTGTGTTCAAATACAAAATCATCCCTCCCTATTCCCCTGGACCCGATTCCAAGTAAAAGTGCTTTTGGAGTCCTAGTTCCCTGGTGTGATCCTGGTGCACTGAGGTGTGTGTGTACTACTTCCAGGAGCAAAATTGTGTAGTCTGCTTCTTAGTTGTACATGCTCGTCCGAATACTACGTACCCCACACTGACTTCCTCTTAGCTCCAGACCCACATATCCACGTGCCTCTTTGACATCTGCGTTTGGATGTTCAATCAGCATCACACACTTAATGTGACTAGAATAGAGCTCTTGATTCTCCCCACAGCTGCACACCTCTTTTCCCTCCAGTTTCCCCCATCTCAGTAAATGGTACTGTCACACACCTCGTAGCCCAAGCCAAACACTATACTCTTCTGTACTCTTTTACTATACTCTTTTTTATACCCACCACGTCTAATCCATTGGCAAGAGCTGTTGATTCTACTTTGAAGGTACCCTGAAACTGTTCCCGTTTCTCGTGTGGCCCTTGCTTTCTCTGTAGTCCGAGCCATTAGCTCCTGCCTCACACAGTAGCCGTCTCACTGGTCTGCATCTACTCGCGTACTTTCCAGTTCTCTACCTGGCAAGAGTGGTCTTAAATGCAAATCTGGTTATTTTACTCTCCTGTTTAATATTCTCCAGTAAAACCCAAACTTCTTATCATGGCCTACAAGATCCTGTTTGGCTTGATTTCTCCCTGCCTCTCCAGCCTCATCTCTTACCTCTCTTCACCTAATTCACTACATTTCTATCACACTGGCCTTTTCTCGGCTTCTTGACTAGTTCATTTTCTCCTTAAGGCCTTTGCACTTACAGTTCTCTGCCTGAAGTGCTTTGATCTCAGGTAGTTATATGGTTGTCTCTTGTGTCATTCAGGTCTCAGCTCAGGTAGGCCTTCCCTGGCTGCTGCATCTGACTTAGACATATGTGCCTCTGGTTACTTTTGAAATATATTACTTTTAGCCCTGGCTGGGTGGCTTAGTGGATTGAGCATCGGCCTTCAAACCAAAAGTCACCTGTTCGATTCCTAATCAGGGCACATGCCTGAGTTGCAGGCAGGTCCCCATTTGGGGCTCTGTGAGAGGCAACCGAATGCTGTATCTCTCCCACATTGATGTTTCTCTCCCTTTCTCCTTCTCTTCCCCTCTCTCTAAAAGTAAAATAAATAAAATCTTTAAAAAATATATTACTTTTAACTTTTTTCTATTACATATCCTATCCAAAATTTCTTGTTTATTTTCATCTGTCTTCCCTTCTGCACCCCCACCCCTCCAAAAGACTGTAGGTTTTAGCAGAAGAGCGATTATACTGTCTTATTCATTACTGTATCCATGGTGCCCAAATGTTGCTGGAATACAGTAAGTCCTTACTCTGTATTTGTTGAATAAGCAATTGCTTTTCCCATTGTGCATCAGGCCAATGTGAGACTTGGAGCTGTGGTGAACTGAGAGTGTATGGACAGCGCTGAGTTAGAAACAAAAGCCATCAGAGGCCTCTGGTGCCTTGGGTGTTCTTAGCAGACATAGTCATAATAGCCCAAAAACGCAAACCAGCCAGATGTTCATCAACAGATGAATGGATAAACAAAGGACTATTACTTGGCATTAAAAAGCAATGACATACTGATGCATGGTATAACATGGATGAACCTTAAAAACATTACACTGAGTGAAAGGAAGCCTTACCAGAAGAGCACATACTCCATTTATGTGAAATTCTAAAAAAGACAGATCTAGCTCTGGCCGTGTGGCTTTGAGGTGACATCCCAGGCACATACCTGGGTTGTGGGTTCAGTCACCAGTTGAGGCACGTGTGGGAGGCAACCAGTAGATATTTCACTCTCACATGGATGTTTCTCTCTCTCTCTCTGTCTCTCTTTCTAAAAGTCAATAAACATTTCCTCAGGTGAGGATTTAAAAAAAAAGATCCAGTCTGTAGTAACAGGAAAGTGCTTAACTGGGGCCAGAAGTGGGAGCAGATCAACTGGGATGGGACACAAGAAAATTAGGTTTTCAGGTTATGGAAACTTTAGGGTGGTGATTACACAGGTGTGTAAATTTGTCAGAACTTATCAAAATGTACAGTTAAAATTAGCCCATTTTGCCCTGGCTGGTGTGGCTCAGTGGATTGAATGCTGGCCTGCAAACCAAAGGGTTGCTGGTTCGATTCCCAGTCAGGGCACATGCCTGTGTTGTGGGCCAGGTCCTGGTTGGGGACACGTGAGAGGCAACCGCACTTTGATGTCTCTCTCCCTCTCTTTCTCCCTTTCTTCCCCTTTCTCTAAAAAGAAATAAATAACATCTTTTAAAAAAAGAATTTAAAATTAGTCCATTTTATTACATACAAACTATATCTCAATAAAGTTGATGAAAAATCTTCTGGTGCCTGCATGCAAGAACACTGGGGTTCTTTCGTCTTATTTACCTCCCTGCTTCTTGGGCAGATAACTTTAAATTTCAAGGTCCCCCAGCCTCCTGCTGACTCATCCTAGTCACGCTGGCATTCTTGTTTATGAATAAACGTCAGCATCCTTTGGGTCTCCTGTCTTCTCTCTCTGGTCGGCGAGGCATCTTTTTAATTGCAGCCCTATTGGTTGTTTTCAGATGTTCTGTTGGAACTTGGCTAGTCGGGCTTCGATACTGAAGAGCGAGTACTTCCCACAGAAGTCTGGCTGTTTTACAGTACAACAAGAAAAGAAAATGCAGTTCATTTAGTTTGATAGGAAGACATAAACAAGTGAATATTTTAAACTTTCAGTTGTTTTAGATTTGATGACTTGTGTATTTTGATTACAGTGTGGATGTACCACTTCAGAAATCGTACTCTTTATGATTTATTCTGTTCCCATCACTTTAGAGGCTGAACTAAGAACTATCTGCATTGGGGCGTGGCAGCTAGAAGACTGTCTAATGATCATCCTCTTGCTCTGACATTAATAGAATTTACTATCAAGCAAGTTTTCATATTTTGATTTTTTCCCTTCATAAAATCATCTAGTCCTTTCTTCCTTAATGAATACTTTTCTTATTCATAAGTGATGTATGCATACCACCTTACAAAAACATTTAAGCCATATAGAGAGTATGATGTGAAAATCTTCCCAAAGCTCCCTTACCTCTCATGCCCTCCCCAGACTAAATCATGATTAAGAATTTGGCATCTACTGTATTTTTCTAGATCTTGCCCAAAGCATTTAAATGCAATATATATACAGATTCACGTAAATATTTTGTGTAAGCAGAATCACCAAGACTTGTTCAGCTTGCTCATTCCCCACAGCACGGTATCTTGGAGATCTTTCCATTTCTGTGCTTAGGGGTCTCTCCATTCTTTTTAATGGCTGTATAGTATTCTGCAGAATAGACAAAACACAGTTCATTTAACTAATCCCACTAAATGGATATTTAGTTTATTTCTTATTTTCACTCTTACAGTCAATCAGAAAGTTAATTTAGAATAATGTCAATAATTTGTGAGGGTTTTTCCTTTATAATTCAGTTATGTAATTATTTACCCTTCCTTTTTAAAAAGCTTATGGGGGTGAGAAGTACCTCCCTGATACTGTAATGCTGAAATGACACCGTTTGCAAACTTTTGCAAGAGATGGTTGAATATAAGTTCTCTGTGGTTGTGGCTTTTATTTATCATTGTATCTTCAGGGCTTTCTCAGGTGTGATTACAAAGCCACAGCAACTATAAGGAGTTAGAAAATTATCTTAAACTTTTACCTGGTCAGTTCAAAAGCATGTATCTCTAAGGACTACACTAGAACCGTACAAGAAGCCAGCATTTAGTTGTACAGGGTTAATATTTCCCCATGGAGCTGGGGTCAAGTGTATGTGGAAAATGTCCCCCTCCTTTCCTTTTTTTTCATTTTGAAATCCTATTAATATACCTCATTGCTGTGGGACTTTCTGTCATCCTGTATTGATGATGAGCTGTTGCTGGTTTATTAGCACTGGAAATATTAAGAACAAATACACAAAAAACCTGTTTCTCCACATTTTCTTGTCCTATATATATATAGGAAGATCCACAAATATGGAAAATTCTGATGTATAAGCAGAATTAGAAAGTTACATTTTAAGCAGAGGGGTTCGAGTACCTCAAAAACCCTCGTGACATAAGCACACTTCCTTAGCTCTGCTTTCTGGCGAAGACGAGGGTGGGGAGCAAGTTGACATTTGCTCTAGCGGCCCGAGAAGGGCCACACTGCCTTCCTGCCTGGCTTGGGCTGCTTGCTTAGTCATGAAAGAGTCTGAGGGCAGTGTTTAATCTCATTATGTGGCCTTGTTGTTAACCTCATCTTCCCTCCCCTCCTTTTTTTGGTTTCTGATTTGTTACACACTGTAGAGAGAACGTGTTGCAGTTGGTAGAAGTTGTTACATTTCTCTTGTGCTTTGAGTTGTCTTGGCTTTAAGCTTCCTTCCTCTCGGGACTATATGAGACAACCTCTTATGTCTGAGGGTTTAATTTCTTGTTAACCTTTTAATTTATTTGATTAGATGTATTTTAAAAGAAAACCATTTCCTCTAGTCAAGAATTGCTTTGGCAAGAAGTTGGAAATCCTAGAAGCTTGTTGCAGAGGAACGTGTAGCTATTTGTTATGAATGAGTGTGCTCAGATCCCTGAAAGCGTCTCACTGTTAGTGTGCAAACAGGTGCCTTCAGTGGGAAGGAGACTGCACTTTAAGGCAATGAAGCAGAAGCCTCAGAGGGCAAAGGGTGAAGGGAAGGGACAGAGTTATTAGTAAGCAAGAGACCTGGCTCGTGGATTTTGTTCACCCACGAACCCTGAGACATTTGACTCCCTACCTCACATCGTTTCTTTGCCCTGAGTCATTAGATATTAAGTTTATTGTGGATGAATAAGATTGTGTTTATAAAAGGGCTCTAGTGTCTACCAAGAAGTTATTTGCATGTATTCAGTGTTGTCTCTTATCTTTTTTAAGGATGATTCAAAGGTCCAGCTGCCTTTGATTTGTCTTAGAGTATAGCTCATAGGACATAAGAAATTTATTTAATAACTTAAGAAATATTTGCTGAGTACCTGTTATATACCAGGCATTTTGTAGATTTGAGAAATAGAGTGGTGAACGAAATAGGTGAACTTCCCTGCTCTCATGGAAATTAGGTTTTAGTTGGGGAAACATCTACATGAGAGAGCAGGAGTACGATACCATGATAGATAGTGACAAATGCTAAACAGAAAAACAAAGCAGGAAAAGAAAACAGGAAATGGCAGAGGAGGTAGCGTGGCTTAATTATTATAGTAATGAATTTCTTATTTATTTATTTATCTGTCTATTTATTTACTTATTTTCCATCTTGCCCGGGCAGACAGGCCAGGGGCAACAACATGGGGCTATAGCGGATGCTGCTCCCTCACCCCACCATTTGCTGCCCGGCTTGCAGGTGCCCTATGGGTTTCCTTTTTATTTTTATTTTATTTATTTATTTTTAGAGAGAGGGGAGGGAGGGAGAAAGAGGAAGAGAAATATCGATATGTAAGAGAAACATCGATCAGTTGCCTTTCACAATGCCCCAACCAGGGACCTGGCCCACAACCCAGACATGTACCCTGACTGGGAATTGAACTGATGACCTTTCGCTTTGTGGGGTGACACCCAACCCACTGAGCTACACCAGTCAGGGTAGGTTTCCTTTTTAAACCTATGCATAGCCCTGGCCAGGTAGCTTCAGTTGGTTAGAGCATCGTCCTGCAGGTTTGACCCCCAGTCTGGGCACATACAAGAATCAACTAGTGAATGCGTAAATAAGTGGAACAACACAACGATGTTCCCCCTCTCTCTCTCCCTCTCTTTCTTTCTCTCTAAAATCAACTAAGAATTTAAAAAGACACTGTTAAATATTAAAAAGTAAACAAAACTATGCATAATATTTGATGCATTCAATAACAGTGTTCTGTGCCCTGGCTGGTGTGGCTCAGTGGATTGAGTTTCGTCCTGCGAACCAAAGGGTCACTGCTTCAGTTCGCAGTCAGGGCACATGTCTGGGTTGTGGGCCAGGTCCCCAGTAGGGGGCGTGCGAGAGGCAACCACATATGGATGTTTCTCTTCCTCTCTTTCTCCCTCCCTTCCCCTCTAAAAATAAATAAGTAAAATATTAAACAAACAAACAAACACAAAAAACAGCGTTCTGAGAAGGGGTCCACTGTCTTTTCCAGACTGCCAAAGGGACCCAGTGGTATTGGAAAGGTTAGGGATCCTGCAGTAGAGGGTCATCCATCCAAGCACGTGGGATTGAAATATGCTTATTTCTCTGTTATTTTGATATGATAATGATAAGGTAGCCTCCTCCATGTTGACTTTCCTATTATATCTGGTAATTGTGGCTTTTCAGGTTTTCTTAAAATGGTTTGAAGCCATCACTCATTTCTGAGGCTAGTGTTGTAGGACACTGGTTTTCCCATTTGTGTTCTGCAGAACCCCGGGGTACCCTGAAGTCTTTCTGGAGACCCGATGGTCATTTTAAATTAATGCCTAGACCTTTCTCATCCAGATTAGTCTAAACAAGTCAGTCAGATGCCTGGCTTTGAGGGAGGCAAAAATAAAGAGAATAGATTGAGGGGTTGGTGCACATTATGGGATGTAAGCAACGTGGATTGTTAACAGATGCAGGCGTGGGTGAGCCCCTGATCTAACTTCTTAGGTATATGCCCTGAACCACTGTCAAGGCCTCGCTCTGATACTTGTTTTCTGTACAAGGGTAGACATTCTGAGATTATTTCTCTTTTATTTTCACCCTTCTCACCCTTCCCCAGCTTTTGTTTTTGATTTCTTGAGCATCATGTCAGCTAGGAATGTAGATTAAAAATAAAAACAGCCTTGTTCTTGATTTGGGGAGATACAGACAATTGAATAACCAACAGAATATATTATGGTAAGTGATAGGTTAGAAATAGGCGTAAGTTTTAGTGAGAACACAAAAGTGGGACACCTCCCTGAGGCGGGGGCGGGGCAGGGGGCATGGTCCAAGAAGGTCTCCAGAGTCAGTGGCACCAGAACTGAGCCAAGAAAAAAGCCACAGCCTTGCTTTGTTGCTCACTGCTGTTCATTTGATCTCTTCCAACTGCAAGAACTTCTTTGGTGTAATGCAGGGTCAGCAGATGCTCTCTGGCCCACAGCCTGCTTTTCTGTAGCCCACAAGCTGTATCTTTTTAAGTAGTTGAAAAATAAATAAATAAAAGAGATATGGTATTTTGTGATTTGTGAAAATTTACTGAAATTCAAATTCCTGTGCCCATAAATTAAACTTTATTGGAAAACAGCCACACTCGTTCAAGTATTGTCCATGGCTGCTTTTTTTCTCCCTAAAGCCGTACAGCGGAGTATCTGCAACAGAGACGGTGTGACCCACACGGCCTCAGATACTTAGGCCCTCTATAGAACACGTTTGCCAACTTCTGCTTTCATGACTTTAACGCCCTAATGACATGCAAGAGGCTGAAAAAACGCTAGTAGTCAAAAGGAATGCGTGAAATCCTGTTGTCCTCTGTTGGCTGGTTGCAAGTTGTGCACAGGAAATGCTTGAGACTTCTCTTTTCCTATCTCCCACTAAAACGTAGTGCACACACACCTCAGTGCACAGTGACAGACAGTTACATCATTCTCATTTGTCTATTTTGAATTTAGTTATGGGGATTTTTAAATATTCCTCAAAAAGAGAGTATCTGGTATGAGTCAAAATGTGCTTGCCTGAAGGGTAGGAAGTATGGGGTCCACTCCCAGCTGTACTGTAAACCAGCCAAAGGACATCCGGAAAGTCCTTTAACTTCCTTGCAGGTCTCTCTAAGTGACAGGGTCGATGAGTGAGGAAACTAGATGACCTCTAGGTACCTTTCAGCTCAGCAGAGACTGAGCACGAATGTTGCGTGGGGGAAGGAGCATGCGCTTTGGCATCGGACCGACCTGCATGTGAATCCTGGCTCTGTCACTTCTACTCAGCTGATCTGAACTTTCTGTGCCTTAGTAGTTAGCTCATCTGAAAATGTGGCTATGAGAATAACCTTAAAAGAACAAAATGAGATTGTGTTCTTAAAATTCCTGGCACTATAGGGGGATAAATAGTGATGGGAAGAGACGACTCAGGGTGAACACACAGCGCGGTATAGAGATGATATATTGTAGAATTGCACACCTGAAACCTATATAATTTTATTAACTGGTGTCACCCCAATAAAGTCAATAAAAAAGTTAAAAAAACCCTCTTGGCACTAATATGTATTTAATCTAGTGTAACTATGATAATTACTATCAGTCTGTGAACTCTTACTGATATCATGAGATGTTTTAAAAAGCAGAGATCTCCTTGCAGTTTGTTTTAATGATTTAGTAACAGCCCATCAGCTGTGACTTAGTGCATTTGCCTTTTTGCTGATAACTGGCTTCCTAAACACTGAGTTCTTTGAACCAAAACTTTTCCTAACTGGTGAATTTTCTAGCTCATGTTTTATCTTGAATTGACACGTAAAGTACATTTGTCCAGCCTTGTAAACACATTCAGTCATATTATCATTTTGCCATGCTTAAAGCAGATGATGATGGGAAAGAGATTTTGTGGGTCCTGTCATCTATCCTCTGCACCAACTACGTTCTTTCCTCTTCACTCATTGTCAGTTACTGAGTTGTTGGAGGAGTAATTTCAGTTCTCCTTAGGAAGGTTAGTTCTGATGAGACTTAAACCAAGGAGTTGCTAATGTTTGTTTAGCACAGTTTTTGATGGTTTACGGGTACTTAGGACTTTGCATTTTCTGTGTTTGAATAATTTTCCTTTGATCTTAATTCATAAAAGTTTATTGAATACTAATTATATACTTTTTCAAGCAAACTCAGTGTATGAAGTATTCATGTGTATGATTTGCTTAATGAAAAAGATGTGGGCTTTCTTTAAATAGACAGCTTCCCAGTAGAATCAAGGTAACTACTGTTTGAATTACCCACAACTGTGTTACGTGTCAGTGCCTGGTAAGCTCGGCAGAGACTAGACTGGTGAGAGAAGAGGCTTTGGGGTCATGTACATATTTTGCTGTATATAATGCGCACTCACATTTTTGGCCCAAACTTTCAGGAAAAAGAAATCTTTCATTTTAATTTTTTAATTCAATTATTTATTTGTTTATCTTTCGATACTTGTTTTTTGTATTATAAAGGAATTTTAGCATTTATTTTTGAACATATTATGGTACAAGAAATTTTATGTAATAATTACAAAACACAAGAACAGATACAAGATATTTCAGGTACTACCCATGTATAATGCACATCCTTATTTTTCCCTCAAAAATTGGGGCAAAATAGTATGCCTTAAACACAGCAAAATATGGTAATATAGCTGCAGTTCAAAGCCTGGCTTTGCCATGTGCTTACTCGCTGGGTGTGATCTTACTTCCTCATGGGAACCCTACTACTCAGGGGTTGTGGAGATGAAGTGAAATTATGCGGGTGAAGTGCTTAGCCTGGTGTCCAATGTGCAGTAAGTGCTTGCGTCATACCTATCGGTACTAGAGTCTTCAGAGGTCTGTACAGCATATTGCTGTCTTTGGATATCGACTGAATCGTCCTGTCTCTGAAGCGTCAGTTTTTTGCTACCTCATATCAAATTCCAGCCATAGTGAGCTAGTGATAGTTCCCCTTAATTTCATGGCCTCTTTCTTTTCTATACATTTACCTACGCTTTGTCTGCCTAGAACACCTTTCTTCTCATTTCTTTTTCTCCTGACTTACTTATCCTTCAGAGCCCAGTTTAAGGGACATCTCTGCAGAGCCTTCTCTCCTGTGCTTCTGGAGTCCTGTGCATACCTCTCTCTGCCCCCACTGCATTGTACGGAACTGCTTACTTGCTGTCTTTCAGACAGGGGAGCCCCTTAAGGGCATTGGTGCTCAGCTCTGGAAATACTGCAGGATGGTGGGCTAGACAGAATGTTCTCAGGGCCTGTAAGTCCTGGTGGGGAAGGCAGAGTCTAAATAGTAGTGAGTGTACTCAGCGCTGCTGTGAGAGAGCGTGGAATGCAGTGGATACACTAGGAGCTTGGGGCCTTGTTTGGACACTTCAAAGAAACATTTTTCTGAGGAGGTGATGTGTATTTAAGTTGAAATCAGAATGATGTGTAGCAGTTATTTAGTGAAAACGGGAGACTTCCAGGTGGAGAAAAGTGCCTGAATGGGGTGACTTTGGGCAAGCTACTTAGCTCCTCTGTGCTTGGGCTTCTCTCATTTGTAATGCGAATAGTTAACTACCTCACAGCATTGCTGTGTTCACAAAGACCCCCTTTACAGTCGTTGTCTTCTCATTAATATTTCTGAAAGGAAGCACCATCACTTCATCCAGGCTGGTTTCCAGGTCCAAGTTTATTTAGTGAATTGCTAAATGTGTGGGTCCCCTGATGGCAGTTTTCCTTGTAACCTTGTTTTTGACTGGCTTAAACCCTTTCTCAGGTTTTAATAACCAGAACAGGGTATTTGCTTTGTTTTGTTTGTTTTAATTCTAGAGATCCAACTCTGCCTTCCATTGCTGCCTAAGTCTCATGATGCGTCAGACTTGTTAGGTCAATGGTGTTGCCAGTTAGAATGTTTTCACCTTCAAGAAACAGAAAAACCAACTCAGTGACTTAAACACACACATAGTATTTCCAATAACAAGAAGCCTGGAGATAGGGTGAATCCAATGTTGGTTAATTCAGCAGCTCAAGTTCATTTTCTCTTCCTGCCCTTCCATCGTCAGCACATTGGCTTCTCCTGGCTGGCTCCCCATGGTCTCAGGTAGTCTGTTGTAATTCCAGGTGTCACAGATAGACACCAGAACATACAGCTGAAAAAGAGGGACTGTTTTTCCCTCCGGTGTCTCTCTCTCTATCACGGACATTTGGGTTGTTTCCACCTTTTGGCAATTGTAAGTTGACTAGAGAAAAGAAAATCAAAACCTAGGTAGGTTCGTTGCTGGTGCAGACAGCGGCGGGCCTGCTGGGAAAGCACCTGGCCAGGAGTGAGAGTTGCTTGTTTGGGGCCTTACTTCCCCTTTGACTCCGAGTCATTGGGGTGTTTCCTAGTTCTGAGATCCATCTGTTAGTCATGGCAGGGTTTCCAGCAGAGTAGTGACTGGAAGCAGATTTGCAGCTGGCAGACCAGGTAATCCCTGAACAAGTAAATCCCAGTGGAACCGGAAAACTGGGTCTTGCTTTCCTTAATTGGAGCCTGACTTAGAATCAGATATTGAACTGAGAAAATAGTATTAGCCATTAGAAAAAGAATTTAAATTACTGTCTGTCCATATTTAGAATTTCTTGCAATCATTTCCACTGTATGTAACACTGAAATCCTTTGTGGTTGTCTGCTGCAAAAATGAATCTTTGACCTGGCAACTTTAAATGCTTTTGACACCACTGGGAATTTTGAGAATTCTTAATTTAATCTGTGCTTGTCCAGGAGTGGAGGCAGGGATGAGGGAGAGCTCTATCCTTTTGTAGTGAAGATTATGTTGTTAAGCAGAGGCCTGTGCTTCTGGAACGTATGTTACCAGGTAGTGATTATTGGCATAATAAGTCTACCTTTTATTTCTGAAGGCAGTAAAGAACCAGCCATGCACAGAGGTGAGTGGGAAGTGGCTGGCGCTGGAGGACCCTGTAGCTGTTGGAGCAGCGCTGTGTGGCAGGTGGCAGAGGGTTTTAGCAAAGTGGGAAGAAAGAGGCCCCGGTGTTCTGCTACTGGCCGTAACTTCCTCTGCATAGCTCGGGAATAACATGCCTCTCCCTGGGCTTCCCTGAGGTTAGAACATCGACTGCTTTTCTCTTCTTCCTCGTCCCAGACTGCATGGGTTATCCCTTTAATTCAGCTGATTCTTACTCTCTTTTGTGATAACTTAGCTCTTGTCAAGCAAGGACTTGTGCTGACAGAGAAAGCAGGAAGGCCCTCTGGTTCCTTGTCTAGGCAATGTCTGCAGCCTTTTCCCTCATGCTCTCCGATTGTTGAGACTTATGAGTCTCCCTGAAGGCAAGGAGGAGCATTAAAGGAGAACCACGCGTAACTCAGCAGGTTTTCCTGAACTGAGTTTTGAGTTCTCATTGTAACCTTCCACTGAGTCACTGTTCCTATTTCTTCTGTGTACCTTCGTTTTCTGATTGGTAAAATGTGGATGGTGCTGACTGCGGAGGAAGGTTGAGAAGAACTAATAATAAAAGAGGCTGGACTGCATCAAGGCTAGAGGAGGGCCTTCCCCAGCAGAGAAAGGCCCGGGCGTCGCCACTCACGAGTTGCCGCCTGGGCAGAGCTGGCTGTGGCGGGGTCAAGGGGAGGCGTGAGGCTGCATTTCTTCCTTCATGAGCTAAAAATGTAATTGAGGAGACATGGCCCCCACAGAAAGGTAGCTGTGGCCAGGGATGCACGGGGTATAGCTTCAAGTAGGTGATGTGCGGATGTGATAGATAGAGCCTTCTAAGTGTCTCCAGACAGTGACTCAAGAAATACTTTCTTCTTTGTAGGAACACTGTAACCCACACTCAGTCTGGGAAATGAGGGTTGCTGTCCTGTCCTTTTATACTTTTCTAGGTTAAATGAGTCTGGTAAACTATAATAAATATTTTTGTTTTCAGTTAGTTGAGGAAAAAACTTTATTTCAAAAGGTGAGACAAAAATAGAGTATGTGATGTTACATATGTATATCTCCTTATAGATGTGCACAGTACCACCCGTCAGGGAGCCTCACCAACTAAAATAAAACCTGAATTTGTTAAAACCTACAGATTTATAGGGAATACAAGGGACAGTGAAACTGTTTAAGTTTGGGGGGCTGCAGTTAGCAAATTTCAAACTGCAGGTGCTTTATAGGAAAACAAACCAGTTTATTCAACAAATAAATGATAAGGGGGGAAAAGGATAGAAGGGGAACCTATAGATAGACTTAACAGATGAATGAACCAATATACGTAGATCTGATCAGAGAAACAAAATGAAGAAAAAATGTTAGTCAGTCTGAGAGACATGGATAC
Source organism: Macrotus californicus (assembly GCA_007922815.1). Classification (NCBI taxonomy): domain Eukaryota; kingdom Metazoa; phylum Chordata; class Mammalia; order Chiroptera; family Phyllostomidae; genus Macrotus; species Macrotus californicus. The sequence goes on along the minus strand of VMDR010009820.1, from coordinate 17,377 downwards.
CATGTGTTTGATGTATTGAGAAACTTATTGTTAATTATATTAAGTGTGAAAATGATGTGGTGGGTATGTTTTAAACAATACTCTTCAGAGATATATATTGAAGTATTTACATTTGAAGAGAAATGGTGTGTGGGATTTGCTTCCGAGTCACCCAGGCAGGGGAGTGGGCAGGAGTATGGATGACAGGGTTGGTTGTGCATTGAGCTGAGTGTTGGATAAATCGGGTTCATTGTAGTGTTCTACTATGTGTGTGTTTGATTTTCCAAATAAAAAGTTCAACTCTTTTATATTTGAAAATATATAAAGATCAGTATCTTAACAGATGCAAATCACGTGGTTGCTCGGAACCTGGGGGTAAGAGGTGGACTGCGCAGGGCCTGCGGAGCCTCTGGGTGTTGGAAATGTTCTGTGTCTTGACGGTGGTGGTGGTTACTCGGGTGCGTCCTTTGACACGCATCAAACTGCTCATTTCAAATGGGTGCATTTTATTGTATGTAAACTATACTGTACTCAAGTTGATTTAAAAATATTAAGGGTTTTCAAGCCCTGGCTAGGTAGGTCAGTTGTTCAGAGCATGGTCCTGATATGCCAGGGTTGCCAGTTTGATCCCCCGGCAGGGCACGTATGAGAATCAACCAGTGAACGCATAACTAAGTGGAGCAACACATCGACATTTCTCATTCATTGTCTCTTTCTCCCCCTTCCTTTCTCTCTAATCAGTATAAAAAATTAAACAATACTAATGGTTTTCACATGCTGTACACATAGTGTCAAATGGTAATTTCAGAGATTTGATGCTACCTCACACCGTCAGGCAGTGGGATTCTCGTACTCGCGCTGCATCTCAGCTGCTCCCCCCACTTATAACCAACTTTCATCATTCACACTTCTGATTTTGCTGTAGCATCGTCGTCTTTCTTGCAACCATAGCGTCAACTTGAATTTTGTCATAAGTTTGTTCACGTGTCCATCATCCACATGGGCGTATGCATTTGATGCTGGGAGGCATTTAGCCATGTCCGACGGTAAGTCATAGAACATTCACTGCATCGTAGTAGTCATTGAACGCTCACTGCATCACAATAATCAAGAACTAAGTGTAAACCTGAGCTGAAAACTGTTTGATTAGGTTCTCATTTTGACTTATTTTTCATCCAGTCTACCAACCAACAAACCAGTCAGGCAGTCAGCATCTGTTAAATACAATCTTGGCACTGGCCACTGAGCTGAGTTCTGGGTTTATGAGAATGAATGTGATACAGTCCTACCCTTAAGGATATGACTTTCCGGGTGGGAAGACGGTCGGGTTTACACATAACTTCAGCAGTATGATCGACGCCGTGGTAAAGGCAGGTGCACAGTGCAGTGGTGGCCACGTCTGTGCTCTGGCCCAGTGCCCTCCCCCCTCCCCTGCCTGTCGAAGTCAGATGTGTCAGTGGAGAAAAGGTCAGGCAGTCTGAACAGAAGGAACAGTCCTTTTACCCCATAAATTTGTTTTTTGGGTTTTTCTTTTTAGATCTCAAGTGCAGAGTTGACTTTGTCATACTATTTAGTTCATTGAACATTATATTGACATTGTGAAACCCCTCTTTTTTTATTATTTCCCATTATTGTCATTTTCTATCTCTTCTACCATCCCCACTCCCAATTTCCATTATCATCTTCTCTGACATGCTTAATATTTATCCTTGGATATGTTTGTATCTGTTATAGTGGTTTTTGTAAGTTTATATAAATAATATCCTTTACAGTGTTTTTAAAATTTGTATAAATAATATAGCTATTTTATTAGAGCTATATTTTAAGTTATATTCATGTTAGCTACTTTATTGGATTTTATCACTTGTGTCCACCACGTTTTATGTATTTGTTCCCCTAGTGAGGGACACCTCAACTGTTCCCCAACCCCCTGCCCCACAAGCAGTGCTCTGATGAAAGTCCTCACGCATGTCATCCTGGGGAACGTGTCCCGGAGTTTCTTCAGCTAAATACCAACAAGCATGTGTGAGGTCACAGAGCACGCACAGTTAACCTCACTAAGCACTGCATGGTTGCTCCCTTTGCACTCCCACCACAAGGTGCGGCGCTCGCTGGCTTTCCAACACTTGTCAGTTTGGCAGGTGTAGTGTGTGATCTTGTTGTTTGTTGGTTTTCTTTAAAAATTTTTCTTGCTGCAGAAAGCTTTATTGTTTCCATTTGGTCCAGTGCATGGGAGAGGGCTCCAGGATAGTTAAAAGGATGCTTAGTGGTTTTAGGGATTGGCTCAGGCAAAAGCCAGACACCACAGGAATGCAGATGAGTCCCTCAAAGGCCTCTAGTTCCCAAAGTCTCCTAGTCCTGCTTGAGGATGAGGCTTTCAAAGAGACACTCACCCAGCCCAGCCTGGGGGCTGGCCAGCCTGTGGAGGTGAGTCAGGTGTTGCCCATCTTGATGAGTTTCACCTGCTTGTCCAGGAAGTGGGTCTCCAGGAGGTCACAGAGATTAAGAGTCTGTGTGGGTAAGAACCCAGGGCCTGCAGATCCAAAAGGGCCTGCCTGGTTCAGGTTTTTCTCCTGACTATGGCAGCTTCTATGGTGCCCTGAGTTTTACACAACTCATCTTGGTAAGGCTTCAGCACGCCCTGGAGGAGAATGCAGCCACTGTGCTTGTTTTGCATCTTTAAGAGATGCTGGGCTCCCTCGCACTTCTCAGCCAACTCGCTAAAGAAGGGACCCACTGCCTCCAGAGCCACACCGTCGAGGTGGAAATAGAAGCCCAGAGAGAGGTAGGTATAGGAGGCCCACAGGTGCAGGTTGACCAGGCAGTTGATGGCAGCCTCCACCTTGTAGAATAATTCTGACGAATTTGGCAATTCATGGTTGCTCAGCAATAAGGAATTAAGGTTAAAAAAAACAAAAGAAACAAAAATGGTGTTGGCTGGTCTTGGAGGCTGAGGATGGCTGAGATGGTTCCAAAGGTGGTGAGTAGAAAAGAGGTTGGGGGTGGTCGGAGGCTGGAAGAAGGGGTGTCCCTGGGTCTGTTCCATCTAAACACTTGAAGCAAGAGACAGATCCGGGGGACCGCTGAGGGCACTATCTTGTTTTAATTCGTATTTCCCTGATTACTAGTGAGGATGCGGGTCTCTGTATAACCTGGTTAGTCTTTGGATTTTCCTTTTATGATTGACCTAATCATATCCTTTTCTATTTTTTTTCCAATGATATTCCTTGTATGTTCTGGATATTAATCCTAAATCAATGGTGGATGTTGCAGGCGCCGTCTTCTGGCATTCACCCATCTGCTAACCTCGTTCACAGTGTTCTTTGTCCAGCAGAAGCCCTGTCTTGATACAGCCATCCCTTCACTTTCTTCAAGTACAAAAATTGTGCTTTTTTTTTTTTAAGTATATTTTACTGATTATGCTATTACAGTTGTCCCATTTTTTCCTCCCCTTTATTCCCCTCCAACCTGCATCCCCCCCCCTTAGTTCATGTCCATGGGTCATACATGTGAGTTCTTTGGCTTCTCCATTTCCTATTCCATCCTTAACCTCCCCCTGTCTGTTTTGTACTGACCTATCATGCTTCTTATTCCCTGTACCTTTAAAAAATTGTGCTTTTTGATGTCTTATTTAAGAAATCTTTCCCCATCCTTAGGTCACTAAGAAGTTATCCTATATTTTCTTCTAGTTAAGAGAAACATTAGTTTTATGTGTGTCTCTTAAATTTATATTGTCTCCAGCTTGATTTTTCCATTGATCTTTAAATGTGTCTACCTACTGCCTACCTGGCGGCTCCATCTGAGTATCTAACAGACACCTCACATTCAGCCTTGCTAAAACAGATCTCTTTATTTTACCCCTGTCCTTCTAAGTAAATGGGCACCACCATCCACCCTGTTGCCTAAGTCAACAACCTAGGGGTCATCTTCGCTTCTTTCCTTTTTCATGGTCTCTCCACATCCAATCTGTCAGCAAGTTTGTTCTGTCCATTCTAACTCTGGAATCTGTCTCAAACCTGTGCCTGTTTTTCAGCTTCGCCTGCCACTACCCTCAACCAAGTCACAGTGTCCTTTATCCAGCAGGAACCCTGTTTTGATACAGTCACCCCTTCACTTTTTTCAAGTACAAAAATTGTGCATCTGTCTTCTGGGCTTGGGCAGCGGCCTTCCCAGTGGCCCCCCACTGCTTTCCCTCTAGCCTCTCCGAATTGTTAGTAGCCAGAGTCCCCTTTTCCAAACACTAGTCAGAGCATGCCACTCCCCTGCTTAACAAAAACCTCCGATCCACCTCCAGGCGCCTCTGCCTCAGCACCAGCAGGGCCTGTCCTTGTGTGTCAGTCTGGCCCTCTCGTTCCCTCCTTGTCCTGCTACAGCCAGCAGGTCTGGTTAGGGTTCACAGGTCGTCTTCTGCTCAGGGCCTTTGCTCCCCACCTAGAATGTTCTGCCCCTGGCTGTTTGCTTGGCTGGTTCTTAACTTTCAGTTCTTAGCGGTTTGTTACCACCTCTGTGTAGCCTTCCCTAACCACTCAGAATCAGCACCCTTGCCCCATTCTCCTTTCTCTGTCTTGTTTTTTAGTCATTATTGCTCTCCAGTGTTCTGGTGTCTGGTTATTGCACTGGCTCATTGTGTCACTGCCTCCCTCAGCTTTACAGCTGGCTCCATGGAGTAGGGCTCTGGGGCTGTTTCATTCGTGGCTGCTTCAGGTTTGCAGCTGTGCTCTCGGACACGGTGGTGGTTAGGAAGCATTTTGAATGAAGAAATGGGCTTCAGAGGCATTGCCCTTTGCCTCCAGGAGAGTCGGTGCTGCCCGCTGGAGGAGAGAGGAAGGCAGCTGTCCTTTCAGGGCCTGGGATTTGCATCTGGTTCTGCCGCTTCACTGGTTTTAAGACCTTGAGCAAGTCACTGGCCTCCCCGGGTGTGTTTTGTCATTTATAGAGTGGGGACAACAACACAAGACGGTTGTTGGTGTGAGGGATAAGTGAGATGAGTTATGAAAACACCTAGCGGACACCCTGGCAGTGTGTGCCCTGCCTCTTTCTCAACCCTCTCTCAAAGCTGCCTCCCTAATTCTGGAAGTTCATTACCTCCTCTGGGCCAGCTCCCAAACCCCAAGTGCCTCATGTGAAAAGTGGTATTTCTGACAGGTTTGTTGTGTTAGGAAATTTTAAGGTAATATTATTAAATTGCACGGGTGAACAACCATTCTTGTCCCCTGTGGGAACAGGTGAAAACAACTAGCCAGGTGGCATTCTGTGCTGTCTAAACCACTAAACCTGGTTATCCTCTTGTTCTCTCCTCTCTGCACTTCCTGCAGCCTTCCTTCCTGTCTGTCTTCACCACCAGCCTCATTGTTGACGGGCACTTAGGGCTAAGGATGCTGCGAACCCTAGTGCGAGTCATCAGAACAGCTAGTGGTGCTCATGGTTTTTAATACCGGTCAAGAGATGTCTTAGATTTTGCCTGCCAGCCGGTTGGAGGTCTGAGAGCGTCTGCAGAAACAGATTGGCTTGTATGTATTGTCCAGGCTCAGATATTTGGCAGACCTTTTTGTTAAATGCACCTTAAAGCAGTTCTTTCTTCCTTTTGTTTCCCCACCATGAATTTAATTGTTTACAAAAGTGTCTAATGGGACCAGTAAGAGTTATACCAGTATACTTGTCCTGGTTAAGTGTGATACTAAGCAAGACATTGAACTTCCTTCTGTCTCAGATGTCTGTGCTATATACTTCGTGTTTATTCTAATTTCTCAGCAATAGGCAATGCTAATTTAACATATCCATAAACATACTTAGTCCTGAAGTGTATATAAATTGTTCCAGGTCTGTTACCACTGCTCTGGCCTGAAAATCCTTATTCATTTAATTCCTTTATACCACAGCCTGGGCGGAGGGGCCTCTGCCACACCACAAGCTGAGCATCCTTTCTGCTGAGTTCAGAGCAGCCCGGGCTGCACCAAGAAGTTTCTTCAGCTTTCTCTGGCCTTCCTTACTTCTGGACACCAAGCGACACGATCTGTCATGGCCCTTGCTGATTTGGATACGCAAATGTAGGAGCAGATAGCAGATAACTGATTTTGTTTGTTTTTAATGATCTTTTTTCTCTGTTGACCTGGCTGTGAAGACATTTCTAATGGTTTATAGGTTAGTATAGTTATTTCCCACCTTGGACCTCTCCAGTTAGATACTTCTCCCTGTGCCCTGGCTACAGCCGAGTTGTCCTGGGCTGATGGTGCCCCCTGATGGCCTGTATAGAAACAGTCCATGGCATCCTCTTTCCCCCACCTTCGTGGGGAATTCTTTCTGTGCCATAATTTACACATTTTTACTCTACCTTGCATTTTAGGTACTGATGCTTGAGATAATCCATTATCTCTTCTTTGAGCTTATTTCTTATTTATTGTTACCTCATAAGTATCTTACTTCTTCTCCTCGTTCATTCTTTTCATTATATATTTTTGAACTGAAAACTTCCCCCAGTCATAGCTAAAAGTACTTAGTAGCACATCCTTATTAGGGTGAGAGGAAGCACTAGACTCTGAAGTGAAAATAGATGCCAGAATAGACACACTCTTGCCAACTTCTAAAGTTTCAGAGATACCTAAGGAGTTTCCTTCAGAATCTGTACAGATTTTGTTAACCTTCTCAGCCTTCCCCAATTAATTTTTTTTGCCTTGAGCATTAGACTTCAAGACAGATAAAACAGTTCTGAATTTTATTTTACTTTATAAATTGCTAGTGTCCAGGATCTCTGACCCATTGTGGGTTCAGCATGCGCTGGTAAGCTGACTTTCCTTCCCTCCTGCTCTCCATATTTTTAATGCTACTTCAGATTCTACCCAACTGACTTGCAAACTAGCTTCTGGAATACAGCTCATTTGTAAGTTGTACCTTGCAATGCTTGTGCTTTTTGTCTCATGATCAGACTGTAGTAAAAGTGACGTTGATACCCAGGTGTCTCCCGTGGGTTATGACTTACGTACGGGTTTTAAACAACAAAGATTTGTACTACTGAGATGTGATACTTAACTTTGCAACCCTAATTCTTTCTCAGAACTCTGCTTTTGCTTTCAGTAAGGGAGAAGCCTGGGGCGGGTGGGGGGCTGAGTGAAGCAGGATTACCGCACCCCACCGCCACAGAAACTCAAAATCTCCTGAGTACAGGATTCATGATTCAACAAATCATTCAGACCAGCCCCCATGCCACCCCCAGAGAACTCTTTATGTACTTAAAAGTTAAGCCCCCCACATCCAGATGAGCATCACAGAGCAGCTAGACAGGGGTGGGATTACTGTGCCTCTGGCCTGATTGGGTGAATTGGGAGCAGGAAAGTTTGCTCAAGGGGTGGCTGATTGCTGCCCCCAAGAGAGGGGACCTACATCCTGCCCCCTCCCTGCCCCCTAGCCCCTAGACCCTGCCATGACTGCCTTGGCCCATATCTCTCTAGCTCCCCAGGGGCCCAGACTGGGAGGCTAGAGACTCGGGGTATAGTCCTTGCTTGACTTAGTCTAAGCTTGGGGGGACAGTCCAAGGGTTGGAGGGTGGGTACAGGCTGTTGGGTTGTCTGGTGCCTTTGGGAGCTTTGTTGCTGGGATGTTGACCCCTGTAACCCCAGAAACCCCAGAAACCCCCACCTCTACCCCAGAAAAGCCAGTGGGCTGAAGAATCACCCTATTCTCTGCTCCACGCCCCTCATTTGGCTTGAAGTAACAGTCCTGGGAAAGAGAGTATTGTTAGGCAGGTGGCCCCAGCACACACAGCCTTTCTATGGAGGGTAAGGGTAGAGGGGGCTGCGGTGGCAGCTGCCAGATCCAGGGTTTGGCCAAATGCTCCTTTCTCTGGGAGAGGCCCAGAAAGTGGGCTGGGGCTTGTTAAAAATATAGCCACTTCCTCCTGGCAGGTGCAATAGTGTCAAAATTGTTAACAGGAGGTGCCTAGCAGGTGGGACATTGGCCTCGAGGGCTGTCCTGGAGAGGTAAAACAGAAGGAGGGCAGGGTTGACAGCACTGGAAACCATTCCTGATGGTCCTAGGTCTGTGAAGCCCTTTCCCAATGCCTTGTGTTGCATATAGTTTTCTGTACAAATAGGCAACAGTTGGTCAGAGGAGACCTCCTCAAACCCAGGCTGACCTAGTCCACGTTTCCTGGAGGGGACCTAGTCTGTTCCCACCCTCCTACTTCAGAGCATGTCTCTTGGTAGGGAAAGAGTGTTGGGGGAAATATTTCAGGTTTCTGGAGCATCCCTCACCTGTGGGGGCTCCTTGGGAGTCTCTGGGGAAACATGTATTCCTGTTGGGAACCATGGGATCATGTCTCCCCTTACCCAGGCTATCTGGAAAGCCTGTTTTCCTCCCAGGGTTCCTGGGTGTACTTACGGTGTGTCAGGCTTAGGCCATCTCTCTTCCCCAGGAAGGGGGGTGATTGCTGAAGCAATTCCTGGGAAGGGATGTTCCTGGCCCTCTCTGCATCTCTGCTCCGGGGATCTCTGGCCTGCAGCACTTTGGAGACAGACTGGACAGCTTGGAGTAGTTTTTTTCTTCTAGGGGCTCTGGGGTACCTCTCTCTCCTGAGAGCCATTTCTTCCCTGGTGGAGGCTGTCTCCTGGAGGTAGGAGGGCTTATGTTAGCCATGAGAAAGTCTCTTTGGGGACTTCTCCATGCAATACTTCTCTGATAGGTGGCACTGCATCTCTCTCTCTCTCTCTCTCTCTCTCTCTCTCTCTCTCTCATTGAGTAGCGGCGTCAGGGAGGTGGGATTTGGGCATGTCAGGCGCCCACACTGGAGTCGTGTTTCTCATGGTTTGTACCACTTCCCATGGCCTTGCCCCTCTACCCCCCAGGAAGGGCCCCTGCCCAGCCCCCACTCCATCCCCTTGTGTGGCACTGCCAGCGCGGTCCCATTGACTTGTCATGGTTTCTGACTTCTCCTCCACCCTCTGCCGTTCGGTTTGTTTGCTGAGCTGTCAATGAAAAACCTGTGTACAGTTATTCCCGGGCTTTACAATGAAAGTGTGAAACTGGGAAATATGAAAAGAGTGCTGAGCGCCGAGTGAGAGCCTGTCACCCGATTGCATGCTTTTAACTTTTCAGAGCTGACGACACACTCTTTGGGGGAGAATTGCGTAATTTTAGGGTTTGACGGAACCTCGGTGATTATGTAGCTTATTTTTCCCATCTAGTGTGATTTTTCTCTTCCGAAACCTTCTTCAGAGGTTGGCTGTTTAACCTGGGCCTGAATCCATTTATGAACTCTCTTAATTCTTAGAAGGTTCTGTATGTTCAGCCGACATTCAACTCATGGGAATTTCCGCCATCAGTCCTAGTTCAACCATGTATAGCAGTAAATGGCTCCATTTTGTCATCTAACACAAGAATGCCCTTCTGCTGTCGGGCAGTTCTCAGCCTCCTTAGTCTCTCCAGGCAAGTTTTCTCTTAGCTTGTCGGTCTGTTCTCTTGTTATGATTTGGGAGTTTTTGCACAAGAAGATAGCCCCTCTGTTGTTGACATACGTTGTAAAACTTATCCCCATTTTGTCATTTGTCTTCAGGCTTTGTTTACGGTGAGTGGTGTTTTACCGTGCAGATTTTTTTCTTAATGTGGTGAAATTTATCAGTTTTCACAAACAGCCTCTGCATTTTGTATTCTTAGATATAATAAAAATAAGGATTATTTTTTATCCTTAGGAAGCCCTCTTCCACTTTGAGGTTATTTAAAAAATATTTTTCTCATATTTACTTCAGCACTTTAATGGATTTGTTCTTATGTTTGAGTCTTTGGTCCTTCTGGAATTTATTTTGGTATAAGAGGTAAGGGTTCAGATTTATTTATTTTTTCCAGCTAGCATCCAGTTACTCCAACACTGTTTATTAAATTATTCATTTTGTCCTGTTGATTTGAAATGCCATTATGTTAAGTTCATGACATAGCTTTGGATCTACTCCCAGGGTTTTTCATGTTTTACTGCCAAGCAAACCCTCACAACATCTAGTTTAGTGTCAGTCGAAAGACTTATTGGTCATCCCTTCTGTTCATTCTTTCTCAAACTTTAAGATACAGGTTCTGATTCAGTAGATCTGGGGTTGGGTGAGAGTCCTTTTTTTTTTTTTTAAGATTTTAAATATTTATTTTTAGAGGAGAAGGGAAGGAGAAAGAGAGAGAGAGAAACATCAATGTGTGGTTGCCTCTCATGGCCCACCACTGGCGACCTGGCCCACAACCCAGGCACATGCCCTGACTGGGAATCGAACCGGCGACCCCTTGCTTCACAGGCCTGCACTCAATTCACTGAGCCACACCAGCCAGGGCTAAAAGTCTGCCTTTCTAATAAGGCCCTAGCCAGGGGTGTCCAGCCTGTGGCCCAATACAAAATTGTAAATTTAGTTAAAATACTATGAGATTTTTTTTGTTTTCATTAGTGTTTATGTGTTTAATGTGTAGCCCAAAACAGCTCCTCTTCTTCTAGTGTGGGCCAGAGATGCCAAAAGGTTGGACGCCCTGCGTGAACATGTTAGCCACCTTCCCTGGAAAAACCCCAAGTCCATGAGTGGTGTTGGTGTCTGGGATGCCGTCACTGAGAAAACAAAATGAATACAGACGGAAGTTTGTCCTACCTTGACTCCAGCTGTGTATAGCTTGACTAGAAATCTACTCTTTACAGGTAGATCAAGTCCATCTGTCTAGTAAAGAGGCTATTTTTTTTATGCAACCTTTTAAACTGAAGTCAGGTGGTTCGGTTAATGAAAATGTCAAACAATTAAGAGTGATTTCCCTCCCAAGCAGTATTAGATTATGGTGTTGTCAAGAGTCTTGCAATTGAATTACCTTCATGTAAATCAATCCTGCCTTATCAGTTAGTGCTACTTGTAATGGACTGCTGGCTTCCAGAGACTTTGTGTGGACTGTTTAAAACTCCTTGCTGCTGTGTGGAGAGGCATTGTCTGTGGCACGTGCACATTCCTCAGTTGGTGTGTTCCTCAAGCAAACACTTGTGCACCTAGCTGGTGCTGGGAAGGTGTTCTGGAGCAGCTGCTGGGCACAAAGAGTTGCCCTGTTTGTGGGCATCTACAGCTGATCCTTCCCTGTGTGTGGGCATCCACGTATGGCTGGCTCTTCCCTGTGGGCACTCAGCTAGACTGGACCTGGCTGCCTTGGGGTCATTGTTAGTACAGTTTTGCTCTTCTTCATGTATACCTGTCAGGTTGTACCATCAACCCAAGGGAAACATGAATGAGAAATTTAATTTGTCATGAGGTTTGCCCTGATTTAATGTAATGCTCAACTTGGGAAGCTATTTGCTATTGGAGACTTTTGTGGGGGAGTGGGCGGGGAGCGTTTTAAGAAGTGTGAAATGATGTACAATTAACTTAGGGTGAGTTGTGTAAAAGAAATGCTTTGTCACAAACTTGCAGTGTCAAATAATAATAATATTGAAAAATGCTTTTAATTTTGGGAGTTTTATAGACATAGACCTAGGAGTCAGAAATTCTTGAACTTTGATTCCTGTTTGCCTCTTACTGATAGCTGACTGTATTTAGCTTTTTCCTGAGTTGGGTTCTTATCAAAGAATGGGAAAACTAGCAAATAGTAACAGTAATACCTGTTTGCTGAATGACCAGAGCAGCCACGTGATATTTTGCAGTTTTAGTAGGGTAAGGTACAGCAACAGGAGACAATTCTATTATAAAAAACTATTGTGTGAGGAAGAGAACAGGTATATTAGAGCAAGGAAATAAATCTTGGGTTGGATTGTGTACAGATAAATATAGAAATTAGGTAACCAGCTTTCATTGGCTTATGGTCGACTTCAGATATGAGCCAGTAGAGAGAACGCATGACTTACAGGGAAGGAAAACAAACACAGCCAAGCAGTGTGCTTTCCTAAAAGGATCACTGTAAAACCTGCTCCTGGTACTTGGATAAGACTTGAAAGAAACTGTCATTTGGTTTACTTTTGGACCAGGTAGAGTGCTTCTAAAACCATCTTGCAGCCATCTTTTAGAAAGTTGTGTGTTGCTTTCTCGAGACCTAGAAGTGTGTGGTGTAATAGCTTAGGAAGACGAGACATTTTTCTTTATGATCTCAATGGACGTATAATGTAGTTTTATGTTGTGTGACTGAGTGGTGCACTTGAAGATGAAAGATGTAAAAGTAACTGAGGACAGAGGCAGAACTTTGGGGGGGTGGAGTGAGGAAGTCAGCAAAGCTCTCCTCAAAAAACAATAATAAACTAGACAGAATTGTCAAAAACAACCATTTCAGGGCTCCGGAAATAGAACACATGCAAACGACAAACAGAAGCATTTATCCATAAGAAGCTACCGAACCTCACGTAGGAATAGTGGGAGTTTTTGATGTCCTGGCCTGGGACTGCTCCCTCCACCCCTGGTAGTGTGGTAGTTCTCTCCGGGCAGGGTAGACCATGAAAACCTTCTTCTAGTGTGGCTGCTAGAGGAAGCACACTTGATTTGGAGCAGAAGGTGGAAGCCCATGCCCACTGGCATTGTCAGTAAACTTAATGACCCCAGTAGCAGCTGAGCAAGGCTCTGGTAGCCTAAGTAGCTGTCCCAAATAGCTCAAGCAACAGACTGGTGGACGAGCCAAAACTTCAGAGATCCTGGAAACGACACAGGCATAGAAAGGCTTGAGAAGCTCGCTACACATTCCTGACTGCCGAGAAGCCTGTGCACACGTGCAGGTGAGACTGGAAAGGGCCCAAGCTATCCACATATCCTGGTTGGCTGAGTAAATATGCAGAGGAGATGCACGAGGGCCCAGCAGAAAGTAAAAGTTGGGGCAGACCTGAATTTTGTATTCCATAGCCCTACACAGATCCACGGGCAGAGGCTGGAAGTCTAGCTGGCTCAAAATGTGTGAGCGCAGTCTTGAACCAATTAACCAATTATTGGCTGATCACCAAACTGTGTAGACGCAGGGGCAACCCCTAGGAAGTCAGGTTTCAAAGCATAAACGAGAATTTTAAAGAAGCAACTGAGCAGAGACATCGTGGCTACACACCATGGGGGGAGACAGATTCTGCAGATTTAGTCCAGAGACATTACTAACATGGAACGGTGCCCAGTCAATCAGTGTAGATTGTAAAATATCCATTTGGTGAGGGAGGGAGAGAGAGAGAGAGAGGGAAGCATGGAGGTATATGCTCAAAGGCTGGTGGACCCACATACAGTTTTTCCTCAGCTTTTTAAAGTGATCCTCTCTAGAGGTTTATATACATGTCTCTTTATATTTCCAAAGTAAGTTAGATCTTTTTCTACAGTGTACCATTAATACTTTGTAAACACACACACACAGACACCTTTTAAAAAATTACTCGTAGCGTGGCACTAACTGTGGTGCTCAGTCTGTAAGCAACACTTTCTACTTCCATTCTACCTCCTGTGTTCCTCTTCTGTTTTTTTTTTTAATTAATTTATTTATTTTTACAGAGAGGAGAAAGAAAGGGAGAGGAACTTCAATGTGTGGTTGCTTCTCATGCACCCCCCTACCAGGGACCTGGCCTATAACCCAGGCATGTGCCCTGACTGGGAATCGAACCGGCGACCCTTGGGTTCACAGGCCGGCGCTCAAGCCACTGAGCCACACCAGCCAGGGCGTGTTTTTTTAATGTCTATTTAGTACATAATGGAGCTCTTTGGGGGCAAAACTGATCTTCTTCATATTTGTTCACTTCCCTGCATCCCATTTCTCTGTTCCTTTTATGCATTGCACATAGGGAACCATCTCTATATATTTATACTTGTTGGAGACGTATAAATAGTAATTCCATACAGCAGAATTTAATGCTGTAGTCTGCAGTGCAGTTACTCCACACCTTTTCCTTCTCCTCCCCCACAATGGCCGTTACAACTGTCAGGACAAGCCCCAAACAAAGACCAGCTCCGTTGCCTGTTCCCTCCAGTTACTAAACGTAGAGCAGACTGAGTCACGGCGACTCCTAGGCAGGAAAAAGACTCGTTCTCTAGGACCAGAATTCCAGTTCATAGCTTCTTTAATTTGGGACCTGGGCTATTTTTCTTTAATGTTTTTTTTTCCTTTTCATTAAAATAGAAAATCAGCCCAATCTTTTTATTACAGGTGACACATGGACTGCTTGACTTAATAAATTTCAAAGGGCAATCAAAACTTTACCATTGAGATGTTATTACTCATTATTTTAAAACTTGTACTTACAAATGTTTCGTATGTAACACTATGCATTTAAAGATAAGATGTTATTTTAAAAATCTTGAAAGTATATTTAATTGTAAATCGGATTAGAGGAAGTTTCCAGTAAAGAAGGTCGATTGAAGTAGGTACTCAAATCCTCCCACAGATAACAATGAGAAAGTCTGGACAAAATATAACAACCTACTAAAAGCATTCAAAAACAGCAAAAGGAGAGTTAGTTGACTCCTAAAAAATTATAATTGGAAGGAGCAAGACTTGGAAGTTTGTGGCTTTTTTTTGCCAAAGGTTCTGCTCCAGACCCCGTGGCAGCTGTGGCAGAATGAAGTGACAGTGGAAAGCTGCAGCCCTACAGCTGAGAGAGACAGAGAGCAGGGTCGGAGGTAGAGGAGCAGCTGGAAGTTTGAGGGGGAAATCCTGGAAGCAAGAGAATGCTGCAAAAAGGGTGAGGCCCAGCTTCTGAGTGAACACTTTGCTCAGATCCCTGTTGACTGATTAGTCAGGGTTCTGCAGACAAACAGGACCAACATGCCGTATGTGAGGAGATGCATTGTCGGACTTGGCCGATGTGATTATGGAGGCTGAGAAGTCCCCCAATCTGCAGTCTGCAAGTTGGAGAAACAGGAAAGCTGGTGGTGTAATTCAGCCGAAGTCCAACGGCCTGAGAATTAGAGGGCCGATGGTGTGGTCCCAGACCCAGTCCAAGAATGCTGACGTTGGAGGGCGGATGAGGATGGGTGGCTCAGCTCAAGCAGAGAGAGAGAGAGCAAATTCTTTCTCCACCTTTGTTTCTATTTAGACCTGCACAGGATTGGATGACACCCCACCCACACTGGGGAGGGCCATCTGCTTTACTCAGTTCACCAATTTAAATGCTAATCTCTTCCAGAAACGTTCTTACAGACACACCCAGAAATAATGTTTGATTGGCTGCCTGGGCACCCGCTAGCCCAGTCAAATTGGCACATAAAATTAACCATCACAACTGTTAAAGTGCAAATGTGCGGGGAGTCCCCAGGGGACCCAGCAAAACAAAAATAAAAACCAACTAACTAAATAAACAAACAAACGAAAAACAAAACAGGCAAAGGCAGTCCTGGTATCAGTCCTTGAAAGGCGATCTTATACTATCTGAGAAATGTAAGTCTGATGTGTGTTTCTTTTAAACTGAGTGCGTTTCTAAACTGCACTGCTCAGGCAACAGTAAGCCGAAGCCTATTGGCTTCAGAAGACAGACCCTGACCGGCAGAGCAGCTGGAAAATTAGAGGCAAATCACAAAAACACAAAAATCACAGGGTGTGAGCCATCAAATCTGAGTATAAGCGGTGCAAATCTTTGGCTGTCTGCCAAATTACACAGGTGCAGGGGAGACCTCGGTTAGCCAGCCTAAAAAAGCAGCAGCTAGAAGCTATAAGAACTAAGCAGATTTTTTTTTTAAAGAGAGAAGGGAAGGAGAAAGAAAGAAACATTGATCAGTTGCCTCTCGCAGGCCCCTAGCTGGGAACCTGGCCTGCAACCCAGGCACATGCCTTGACTGGGAATCAAACCAATGACCTTCTGGTTCTTAGGCTGGCGCTCAATCCGGTGAGCCACACCAGCCAGGGCTCAAAGGGGAGAGGGAGAAGGAGAGGGAGGGGAAGAGGGAAACATCCATCAATTGCCTACCATACGCACCCACTGGGGACCAAACTCGTCACCTAGATTTGTGCCCTGAAAGAGAATTGAACCTACAACTTTTTGTACAGGCACCAGGATGATGCTCCAGCTAACTGAGCCACTAGTCCAGGGCTATAAGAATAGTTTTTAAATAATACCATGTTGTTACTAACAGTGTGATTATTTGATATAGGTTAAGATGTCTTTGGGTTTCTTGTTGTTCTTAGAGTTGGAATAATAATAGCACCCTTGGTTGACGCCAACCAAGGATCACCCCTTGAGCTAGGGAAGGCTCCCCCCCGCCTTGGGATATGACGCACATTCGTTTTTTCTTCCTTTTGTTGAATTATGAAAGATCTATTGACTTTCTGGTGTGAAAGGTAAGAATTCGATGCAAAACCCTTTATTTTCTTCCTTCCCTCCAATATTTGGAAACTATATTTTCAATTTTTTGTTGTTGCTAACTTTTGTAACTTAAACTGTTTTAATTTATACTTCTATTTCTGGTTCCACTAGTACCAATACCTTTAGTTATTTTCCTTCCATCTGAAAATTGAACATAGAGGTGCATATATCTTTTTGAATTAGTATTTTTGTTTTCTTCAGATAGATACCCAGAAGTGGAATTGCTGGGTCATGTGGTAGTTCTATTTTTACTTTTTTGAAGAACCTTCATACTGTTTTTGCCCAGAGGCTGCACCAGTTTGCAGTCCCACCAGCCGTGCCCAGAGGTTCCCTTTTCTCCACACCCTTGCCAGTACTAATTATTTGTTGTCTTTGATAACAGCTGGTCTGATGGATGTGGGGCAGTGTCTCGTTGTGGTCTGCATTTGCCTGAAGATTAGTGATGTTGAGCATCTTTTCATGTGTCTTTTGGCCATCTGTTATGTCTTTGGAAAAATGTCTATTCAGGTCCTCTACACATTTTTAAATTGGATTGTTTTATTGGTGTTTAGTTGTATGAGTTCCTTATATATTTTAGATATTAACCTCTTATTGGATCTATCATTTGCAAATATCTTTTCCCATTCAGTGGGTTTTGGTTTTGTTGATGGTTTTCTTCACTATGCAGAGCTTTTTATTTTTAGTTTAATGTAATCCTGTTTATTTATTTTTACTTTTGTTGTCCTTGCCTGGGAAGACATATCCAAAATATATATATATTACTTAGGCTGTCAAAAAGTTTTTTTTTCTAGGACTTTGGTGGTTTCTGGCCTTAAGTCTTTAATTAATTAATTTTGAGTTTATTTTGTGTATAGTATAAAAAAGTCATCCAGTTTGTTTGTTTATTTTGCATGTAGCTGCCCAGTTTTCTCAACACCATTTATTAAAGAGACTGTCTTTTCCCCATTGTATATTCTTGCCTCCTTTATCATAGATTAACTGACCATATAAGCATGGATTTACTTCTTGGCTCTCTATTCTATTCTACTGATGTCTGTTTTTATGCCAATGCTATACTGTTTGGTTACTATAGCTTTGCAGTATAGTTTGAAATCAGGGAGCATGATACCTCCAACTTTGTTCTTTTTCTTTTTTTTAAATATCAATAGTATTTTTTTT
>VMDR010009819.1:0-32399 GCA_007922815.1 Macrotus californicus | reverse complement strand
CCTTTAACATTTCATATAATAAGGGCTTGGTGATGATGAACTCCTTGAACTTGACCTTATCTGGGAAGCACTTTATCTGCCCTTCCATTCTAAATGATAGCTTTGCTGGATAGAGTAATCTTGGATGGAGGTCCTTGTCTTTCATGACTTGGAATACTTCTTTCCAGCCCCTTCTCACCTGCAAGGTTTCTTTTGAGAAATCAGCTGACAGTCTTATGGGCACTCCTTTGTACGTTACTGTCTCCTTTTCTCTTGCTGCTTTTAAGATTCTCTCCTTATCTTTAATCTTGGGTAATGTAATTATGACGTGCCTGGGTGTATTCCTCCTTGGGTCCAACTTCTTTGAGACTCTCTGAGCTTCCTGGACTTCCTAGAAGTCTATTTCCTTTGCCAGATTGGGGAAGTTCTCCTTCATTATTTGTTCAAATAAGTTTTCAATTTCTTTCTCTTCCTCTTCTCCTTCTGGCACCCTTATGATTTGGATGTTGGAATGTTTAAAGACATCCTGGAGGTTCCTAAGCCTCTCCTCATTTTTTTGAATTCTTGTTTCTTCACTGTGTTTTGGTTGAATGTTTCTTTCTTCCTTCTGGTCCACACCATTGATTTGAGTCCGGGTTTCCTTCCCATCACTGTTGGTTCCCCGTACATTTTCTTTTATTTCACTTAGCATAGCCTCCATTTGTTCATCTAATTTGCGACCATATTCAACCAAGTCCAGTGTTTTGAACTGTGCATCTGATAGGTTGGCTATCTCTTCGTCGCTGAGTTGTATTTTTTCTGGAGTTTTAATCTGTTCTTTCATTTCGGCCATTGTTTTTGTCTCAGCGCACCTGTTACGTAGTAAGGGGCGGAGCCTTAGGTGTTCACCAGGGCGGGGCAACCCAGGTCGCTGCGTTGTGACGCTGTTTGTGGGGGAGGGTTCCAAGAGGGAACAAGAGGGAACATGCTGCTTGCTCTGCTCTCTGCTGGTTTTCAGTCACTTCCCCCACTACCCACAAATTGGGCCCTTCTGGTGCTGATTCCCAGGTGGGTGGGCTTGTGTACGTTCTAAAATCCTGTTGGTCTCTCCAACAAGCTCTCCTGTGAGTCTGGGAGTTTCTCCCACTGCCGCCACCTTAACCCCCACAGGAGTTTTCAGTCAGAGATCTGAGGCTTTATTTCCCCTCGCTGGGACCCTGGGTTGTGGGGTCTGTCTCGCTCCCCAGTTGTTCCTCCCAGTTTATCCGCATGTGGGTGTGGGACTGCCCGGTCTGCCAGCTACCACCTTGCCACAAGTCCTCTCCGCCTGGCTGCCCATCTCCGCCCCTCCTACCGATCTGGGTGAGTGTTTCTTCTTTAATTCCTTGGTTGTCGGACTTCCATACACTTTGATATTCTGTCAGTTCTGGTTGTTTTTGTTTTTAAATTTGTTGTTGTCCTTCTTTTGGTTGTGCGAGGAGGCACAGTGTGTCTACCTATGCCTCCATCTTGGCTGGAAGTCTCTGTAATGATATTAGAGAATTCAATACGTTTTCTGATCTAGTCTTCCTTACTTTTTAGCCTGGAAATCAAAACATCTCTCTGATAATTTCTTCAGATTAGCAAACCTTACCTGTAGTGGATTATAGTTAAATTATTTTAACTCATAAAGTTCTGAAGAAATTGTACTTTTTAATCATTTTTTATTGTTATTCTATTACAGTTGTCCCCGTTTCTTCTCCTTTACCTCCTCTGCCCAGTCCACTCCCACTCCCACAGTCAATCCCCACACCGTTGTCCATGTCCGTAGGTCATTCACACATGTTTCCTGACTAGTCCCTTCCCCTTCTTTTCACCGTTATCCCCCCCTCCTCCTTCCCATTGGTCATTTTCAGTCTGTTCTGTTTCCATGCCTGTGGTTCTATTTTGTTTGTTAGATTCCTCTTATGGTGAGATCGTATGGTATTTGTCTTCATCATGTAAAACCACTTTTAAATTCTTTTTCTAAATGGAATGATAGTGAATCTTTCTTCTATTACTTATGAATTCTCATCTTGCATATTATTCCAGAACACTGACCCTATTCTCACATATCATCATTTAAAAGGAAAATAGTATCTCTATTATGAAATATTGGTAACAGAGAAAATTCTTATAAACAACTATTTATCCCATAAAGAGTAAAGTAGCAAAGTTAAGATAAATCTGAATGACTGTGATTAACTCTTCTGTGCCTTCACTGAGGAAAGAACAAAAGATTATACTCAAGGAGAAATGGAAGATATTCAGCATACGCTTGAAAAACATCTGCTAAAACAAGAAACATTTGAAAGAAATGCTCTTCTCTAGGGCCTTTTTAAGACAGTATTTTAAAATCTGTCTCTATGAAAACCAAAGTTGGTCCCGTAATACAGCAGTCTAGGCAGTGGTTCTCGGTCTATCTGGAGACAAGAGAACTGATGAACATCCTTGGAGAGGAATGTCCCATGAAGCCACATTTGCATTTGCCTGTGTATTATGCTTTTCAGCACTAACTGTATGCTGCATTGTAGACAAGAATCATTCCAAAGGAAAAGAATTTATTTTGCTTTTTTGCAATGGGTTTGACGCCGGAACACAGGTATTGTGAAAACCACCACTAAATCAAAGCCAAAATGGGAAAGGGAAACACTCATATCAACATCATCATCATTGGACACGTATTTTCCGGCAAGTCTACCACGACTGGCCATCTGAGCTACAGATGTGGTGGGACTAACAAAAGAACCATCGAAAAATTTGTGGAGGAGGCTGCTGAGATGGGGAAGGGGTCCTTCCAGTATGCCTGGGTCTTAAATAAACCGAAAGCTGAATGTGACTGTTGTATCACCATTGACAGCTCCCTGTGGAAATTCGAGACCAGCAGGTATTATGTGACCATCATTGATGCCCCAGGATACATTTTAATTGTTTTCTCATTGCTTTTTACCTTTCACAATCTCATTATCTGCACCTGGCTCAGCACACCCAGGAGGTTCCCCTTAGGGCTTCAAAATCACATCAGTTCTCATAGAGTTCTATTGCCCTTTTGATATATTTGTGAGCATGGACTGTATTTATAATTGAATGTAGGTACCTTATGTACAAAGGATAAAAGGGAAGGTCTTCCTCATATTTGCCATCATCTTTTCAGCTGAGGAAAATTTTATCAGCCTGATTTTATTTATTTATTTGGTTGACATTTTATTTATTATTTTTTTCCTATTATAGTTTATTTTTATTAGTTTTAGGTGTAAAGCATAGTGGTTAGGTAATCATATACTTTACAAAGTGTTCCCCCTGATATTTCCAGTGTATACCTGGCACCATTTGTATTTATCATAATATTATTGGCTATATTCCCTATGTCATACTTTATATCCCCATGACTACTTTGTAACTATCCAGTCACACTTCTTAATCCCTTCACCTCTTTCACCCAGTCCCCCAACCTCCCCCACCTCTGACAATCAGTCAGCGGTCAACTCTCCGTATCTATGAGTCTGTTTCTATTTTGTTTGTTCATTTCTTTTGTACTTTAGATGCCATATATAAGTAAAATCATATGGAATTTGTCTTTGTTTGCCTGGCTTATTTCACTTAGCATGATACCCTGTAGACCTGTCCATGCTTTCACAAATGGTAGGATTTCACTATTTTATGGCTGAGTGATATTTCAGTATATGTACGTACCACAGCTTCTTACGCACTCATTTGTCCATGGGCTTTCAGGTTGCTTCTGTAGCTTATCGGCCAGGTTTTAGACAGTCATACCAACTGTCTGGCCTCGTAGCTCAAATGAGATTTCTGCCTTCGTCATCTATATGTAGGCTGGAGTTAGGAGCATAAATGAAGCTTAAGAAATGATCTCATTAAGAAAAGACCTTCACTTTTTAAAAAAAAATATTTTATTTATTTATTTTTAGAGAGAGGGAAAGGGAAGGAGAAAGAGAGAAACATCAATCTGTGGTTGCCTCTCATGTGCTCCCTACTGGGGGCCCAACCTGGCCCGCAACCCAGGCATGTGCCCTGACCGGGAATCAAACCAGTGACCATCCGATTCACAGGCCGGTGCTCAATCCACTGACCCACACCAGCCAGGGCAAGACCTTCACTTTTTAATGTGTATTACAGAGAGATTTGTAATAAGATGAATTGGTTAGTCATAAGTTATGTGTCTACTGGTATCATTTATCTTCTTAATTGTGAATGCCGACTCTGATGTATCTAGTTCAAATTTGAGCTCATTTCACTAGAACTACACTGTCCAGTATGGTAGCCGTTAGCCACATCTGGCTGTGTAAAACTAAATTTTAATTAACAAAAGTTAAGTAAAGACAGAACTGTGTTCCCCAGTCACACTAGCCACACTGCAGATACATGAGAACCACATGTGGCCAGTGACTACCACATTGGACAGCACAGGTGTATAGAGCATTTCCCCACCACAGAAGGTCCTGTTGGATGGCACGACCCCAGAACAGGGTCAGTTACTCCTGTAAGTCCTCCATTGTGGATGGTTTTGTGGAAATAACTGAGTCTCTCAGCAATAATATACAGTTTAAATTATGCTACATAGAGGATTTTTGTTTTTTTGATATAATTTAAGAAAAACTTGATTCCAATCAGCATCTGATTATGTTCCAAGTATTTTTATACTCATTATCTAAGTTAATCTCCACTAATTCTGTGTTATCATTATTATTTCACAAATGAGGAAAATAAGGTGAAGAGAAGGCAAGTGGCAGAATCAAAACTCAAGCTCTATGTGGTCCAAAGTCCACTATTCGATGCCTTACAAAAGTCACCATATGGTAACCTTTCCTTTTCTCTGAGTAAAATTAGGATGGACATTGGAATGTACACAGAGTACAATGGCAGAGCTGTCTGACTCTTTCAGGAACTATTGTATTCTCAGATGAACAGTGCTTTCTTTCACTAATGAACACGTTGATCATTATGTACTCACTCTTTTAAGAACCTACCGAGAAATTCATTTATTTTCTTACCATCAAAAGCAAGCTCTGAAAGGAGCTGCCTCTAGTGAAACAATGATCCCAAATCCATTCTAAATATATTTTCATGGAAAATCTGAGAATTCTAGAAGAAATAAATCTTTGTAATATTTTTTCAGAAGATGGATACTGCTTGATTAATTTATGCAAAGACTAAGAATTCATGGAGACAAGATAGCACAATTTTATAATTCGTTTTAAAGATGATGTTTTTTTTTAAGATTCTAATTATTTATTTTTAGAGAGAGGGGAAGGGATGGAGAAAGAGAGGGAGAGCAACATCAGTGTGTGATTACCTC
The DNA here is from genome assembly GCA_007922815.1 of Macrotus californicus. Taxonomy (NCBI): domain Eukaryota; kingdom Metazoa; phylum Chordata; class Mammalia; order Chiroptera; family Phyllostomidae; genus Macrotus; species Macrotus californicus. The sequence goes on along the minus strand of VMDR010009819.1, from coordinate 27,109 downwards.
TCACACACCCCCAACTGGGGACCTGGCCCACAACCCAGGCATGTGCCCTGACTGGGAATCGAACCACTGACCCTTTGTTTCGCAGCCCACGCTCAATCCACTGAGCTACACTAGCCAGGGCTTAAAGATGATTTTTGAAGAGAGAACTGATACTTGATACTCAATATACTACAAAAAGGAGAAGCACTTTATAAAATTTGATTTCGCTAAAGTTTTGGCTCTAAAACTGTGGTCTTTGGTTTGTGTGACATTCTAATAAGCCAGAAATCTCGTCCTTTAACCTTAGGAAAGTGGATGAAAATATGGCAGCTCTCCCACCACAGTATACTTGTTTTGCCTCTATGGTTTTTGCAGGAAAACAACTCACGCTGCCTCTCGACCCCACCTTTTTTTTTTTTTTTGCAAAGAATTAGGTATGAGGTTTTCTTGGTTCTTAGGTCCCATGGGAGAATCACCCAAAAGTAAAGCCCCTAGTGTAGTAAACCTTAGTTAGTGGGAGGGTTGACATACTTTTATACTTGGATCCCAAGAAAATCTCTAAGTCATGGTTACTAACGCCATTTCATTTCCCACAGTATCATTTTACCTGCGTGAAAACTATGTGTGTTAGTGCAGGAATAAAGGTTGTAACTGGGGGGACACTTGATCACCGCAGCACCTTACTAATTGCAGAATACTTTGAGCAAGACAGAAATATCTCAGAGGTAAAATACCGTCTCTCAGAAAGGTCCAAAGTGGTAAGACCTAGCATGGTGTTGTAATCAAAGCCTGGATGAGCAGCGGTCAACTCACAGCAACTTGTGTCCTGGGCATAGCCACCAATGAGCTCCGTGGAGCAAACGAGCCCTCCACAGAGAAAGCAGCCTGCCCAGAGTTCCACCGGCGAGGTTATGTCCCTACACAGCTGCCACGGGCTTTTCAAGGCCCTTTTTTTCTTGACAGAATCATACTAAGGATTCCTTTATCATATTATAATAATTGCAAATATGTGTTGTATCATTGCTTTCATGGAAAAATTTGAGTCTCTCCATTATATTGTTGTTATACAGTGAAAATGACCACTTGGAAGTATTCATTCCTTTCAGTCTATGAAAATCACCCAGGTACCAGGGATTAGGTATGGCAGTAAAAGTTTATGCACGTTACTATGTCCAGGAAATGTTGCTTGTTGGTCCCCTGCCAGACCTGAATTATTAGAGAGATTTTCAGGGGTTGTGGAGAGAGATCTGTCAAACAGGAACAAAATGTTATTTTATCTGGTCTCAGCAAAGAACAGGCCTGATAATTTTCAGTGTACCGACATGTTACACAAACTTTTGCTCTCTTCCCTGAGCCATTCTGCTGATCTGAAGGTACAACATTTCTACTTCACGGTGTTTGTTGAATGACTAAATGAGAAAATACGTACATAAAATGTGGATACTAAAATCTATGCCACGTGTTCAGCACTTGATGTTTTGGTAAATGTGTAGTGAAAGAGCAACCAAGTGGCACCAAAAGGTATAGGCCAGGCTCTGAAGACATGGAGACCAGTGAAATGAAGAAACCTCATATAATCCTCTAGATCAAAATGAAATAATAGTACCAGCCAACCTCCAAGGGTCTTACACAGAGGGAGAACAGAAAGCATCTTTAAAGCTTGAGAGGGTCTCAGAAACCCATGAAATTCTCAGAAGGCTCAGTCTCTGAAATAGCAGCTCTGTCACGGAGCTGGGTATTAAAGGAGGCTGCAAGCTGAGAGTTAGGGGTCCAGAGCTTATTGATTCTTATGTCCACTTGTTAAAAAAAAACCAAAAACCTGTATTTATTTTTCTGGCTTGTGACTACCAGATGATCATTATGAAGTCCTTTCTTTAAGAAAAATTAACATCAATTTCCTTTACTTTGATTTGAGCCTAAGGACTATGCTTTAATGACATCTCCTAGAAGTAAAAGCATAATAAAGATGCAGTTTCCTAAATGGTGCTTTTTAAAATTTACTCTCCAACATTTGTCATCACTGAGAAGCTTATTCCATGAGAATGCATCATTGCCCACTGAGAATGACCCTGAATCCCCTGCTTACCTGACTTTTCCCCCAAGAACTGGGCAAGAATCACCAAAGGATCCAGCAAGCATCACCCTTGTGCAGAGTTGGACCAAATGCCTATTTCTCATCGTGCTTGGTGTTGTGAATCCCAATGACATGTACAGCTTACTTGAATTTTATCAGACTGTTGCAATGTTCCTACAAGGTTCAATACCCAACCAACAATGAAGACACTACATTCCAAAGAATCACCCAAGTTTACTTAACACATCAAAACAAAGGTTGACTGAGAAACTGTGTTGAATATCTTCAACTATGGCTTGTATTTGCCTTTTCGCAAGGACTCAGACCCAGGAGTTACGCCCACGGTGCCACGGAGCGCACAGCTCTCCTACCAAGTTCCTTTTCGTCTGCCATGGGTAAAGTAACAGTTGGATGCCTTTGACGCTTTTCAGGCAATTTGACATTTTTATTGACCACTACCTAAATGGAAGGCACAGTGCAAATCAACTCTTATGGCTTCCACCTCCAATTGGGGGATTAAGGCATACAGACATTTAAGGAAGGGAAAAAACAGGGAAAGTGCTAAATTAGAATAAAAGGAGACTGTACCATGAAATGATATAACTGCCGTGGGACTGGTGGAGGGAAGAGACATGCCTGAGCCCCAGAGCAGCCCAGGCAGGAAGCATGGATGAAGGAGGGTTTGATCTAGACCTTGGCTCGGCCAGCAGTTCTCAACCTCCTGGACATGAGGCCATCTTGGGAGATTTCAGAGATATCCAGGAGCAAGATATTCGGGGCAGGCATAAAAGAAAAGTTGAGGTTCCATGAGAAGGAAAAAAAAGGTTTAAGAAACAAAACTTGTTTGGTCAGGTAAAACCATAGTGCCGGAGGAGAAAAAGAGAGAAAGCAGGAAAGTCAGGTCTCAGTTCATTTGTAAATAGCTGTGTGTGTCAGGCCAAGGCATTCTGGAATCATATTTGATTCAGGAGAGTGGGATATATTTAGCAATAACGTCTGACTTTTACAGTTGGAGAAAGATACTAGAATTCCTCTGTATCACATAACTCTTCACTTCCCATTTGCACCTGCTGGCTAGAAGCTTAAGTTAGACAGAAATTACGTGTACACACATGCTTACAGCTGTTGTTTAGAATCCCCCTGAGTAATGGCCAGAAGGGGGCACCGCTGAAGCAGCAAAGCTAGTGTCTCCAACAGAGTAATCAGGCCTCACTGGAGTCACATCAGTATTACCTATAGTGAGGGTGCCCTGCACTTGGCATCTCCTGGATTACACACACTTTCGCCATGACTTTGATCCACTTGCACGTTGTTTTGTTTGGGTGTCTCTGCTTCTTTCTCATTTTCCTTGTTTGAAGGGCAGGCCTGGGTAAAGTTTCAGTCATGTTGTGACTGATATTGGGCTGACACAGGTTAGGAGGACAGATGGATGGATGGATGGATGGATGGATGGATGGATGGATGGATGGATAGATCGATTTTACTGAAGAAAGCCACCTAACTAGATGGAAATGGTTTAGTTTATTGTTGGCTTTTCATATTATTCTTTGTAGATAAAATTCTGTTAGATGTTGAAAGAAGAAAAAAATCACACTACTATACAAATTCAAGAACTTGGACACAGCACAGGACATAGCCTCTGCTTAGTCATATAACTTGAAAGACTATCTCGAGTAAGTTTGTGTTTCAGTGCTAAACGTGCTTCCTCACAACTAACCAGAAGCTGGGCATTTCCTCCCGATGGGAGGAGAGCTTTGAGCAGGGCCCCAACCCCGGTGTGAGAAGCACACACACACACGCACATTCTGAAAGCAGCTGAAACCCTCTTCCCATGCCCAGTCCTCTGAATTGCAGTGTAAAGACTGTGGGCACTCTGGTTGCTGCTATCTGTTCTCATTCCTCTACTCATCAGTGAACCTCTGCAGGCTAGACAGGGCAGTCTTTTGCCCAAACTTCAGTGACAGGAAACCTGAGCCCCACTACGCAGTCCCATGAAACAGGAGAAAGGCTTATTAGAAGCCAGAAGTCAAAGAATGTTTCCTCTGATTTGTGCGTGCATGGGGCCTTTCTTGGCCTGTAGCTATGCTGAGGCCCGATTGTTACTCTTCGCTTACATTTCTGTCAAACTAGAAGGTTTATTATGGTCAGTTTCCTAAGGAGAAATGTGATTGCCTGTTATTCAGGTATTAGGAATATTTATTGAGAACTCAGGTCTCAAGCTGTGTGCTAGAGGGAAGAAAAAAAAAAGTGCCTGTGGAGACAAAATTATAAAATATAAGCCAATTAGAGAATCAATGAATACTACAGTGAAAGTACTTACAACAGCGGCAGTACCGGTTCTGACAATGAAATGATTATGTGCACTGGAGTGCTTATCTGAAACATGGGATTGGACTAATGAGTGGGATTTCATTTCCGAGTAGTGGGGAAGAAATGAACAAAATCATGGGAGAACGTTCCAATGGCAAAATGCGACCTTCGTGTGACAAAGTAGAAACTAATATGGGGAAAGCAAGCTGCTTTTGTTGGGTTAGTCTGTAGATGATTAGGTAACCAGAAGAGGCTACATCGAAAACACGGTCAAGGAGGCTGTTGGAGAAATTTAGGCAGGAGTTAATTTAGACCTGAACTAAGAACAAAGCATTGCAGAAGAAAAAGAGGAGCCACGAGAGATTTCACTGGCAGAGTCCAAAGATCACATAATGTTTCTAATCAGAAAGGAACATTAGATGCCGCATAGTTTAATGAATAACAAATATTTCCTCTGCTATCATTTGTCTTTTGAAATGCTTTTGACTTTACCAGTATAGTTCTAAGATCTTCTCTCACCATGTTTTTCTTGTTTTCTGAGAGATGAAGTGGATTAGGTCCACCATCAACATATTTATTTTAAGATTGGATTAGCTTGGGCCCCAAGTCATCTAGAATTTACACAGTTCAGAAAGTGATGCATTGCTTTAGGACGCTTTGAATGGTTGATGGCGGCCATGTTGAATCAGTGATGGGAGCAGTGATTTCACTCCCTCGGACTCTGGGAAGGGGTCATGGTTGCTGCTGGACTTCCAGCCCTTCTTGTAGAAAACCGGAAGTTAGTGTTGCTAGACAGGCTGGGTAGAAATGAATTGAGTGCGCCTGCCTCCCTGTCACTAGTTGCTGTTCCCCTAAAGTTCGTATGTTGAAATCCTAACCCCAACACACCAGAATGTGACTATATTTGGTTATATGGTCATTAGTTAAGATGAAGTCATACTGAAGGAAGTGGGCTCCTAATACAATATAAATGGTACTCTTGTAAAAAGGGGAAATTTGAACACAGACACACACAGGGAGAAAATCATGGGAAAACTGGGGCTATGCTATCACAAGCCAAGGAGCTACCAGAAACCAGAGGAGAGTCCTAAAACAGGTCCTTCACTAGCATCTTAAGGGAGAGCATGGCTTTGCCAACACTTTAATTTTGGGCTCCTGGCCTCCAGTACCATGAGACCATCGATTTCCATTGTTCTGAGTTTACAGTACTTTGTTACCGAAGCCCAGGAAACTAATACAATGAGTAGTAGAGCCACAAGGGCAGCAAGATGATATGATCTCTATTACAACACAAAGCAAACTTAAGATCTTTCTCTGGACATCAGTGTGGATTAAGATCATTCCAAAAGTAAATCATTTGATAGAATCAAACACTTTGAAAAGACAAACAAGTTCAGTGTTGTCCTATATCTCTCTAACTTGCATTATAGATTAATTGGCTTTCGTGTTGGGAAGGAATAAAAAGATCATCTAGGTCAGTCATCCATTGGATATTTGAGTCTCTTCAGCAATGCACAGTGTATCTTTCACCCATTTATCATAGTTCAGTTTCTCAAAAGTGAGAAAGAACAAATTTAATTCCCTTTCACATGTTAGTCCTTTCAGTGTTTGAGAGTTATCATGACCTTCTAAAGCCATTTGTTCTCTAAACCAGCCCTTGATTTCTTTCAACTATTACTCGTATGACATAATTTTTAGTTTTTTAACTAAAATCTCCATCATCAGCTACATAATGTTTGTTTCAGTTTATTGTATCTATTTTAGAGTGGAACATAGAAATCTTGGTTGTGGTCACAATCATGTAGATTAGAATAGAATTAAATATACTATTATTCTAGGTACTATCCTTCAATAAATGCAACCTAACGTTACATTACCTTGGAGGGGAATCACAATGATCCCCAATATTGCACTAAAATGAACTAAAACTCCTTCATTTTTTCACTAGATAAGCTGCATGATAAATTCGGGCTTGATCATCAAGTACCATAAGTAGCCTGGCACATAATGGGAGCTGACAAGTCATTAACCAATGAATGAATGAATGAATGAGTGAATGAATATATATTAATAGTAAACTGTGTCTTCCCCCCTGAACTTGCAGGTATCTTTTTAATTCCAAGGAGAGAACACTGCTTATTTTACTTTGTTTTATTAAATTCAGCCAGAGAATATATACCTTCCTACCATTCATCACATATCTTCCTTATGTTTACAAATTGTTTCTTCCCCACACTTCAGCAACATTGATAAACAGCAATTTTCAGACTTGATTTGTATCTTTTCTTCAACTAAGACTTGTTCCATATTCCATACAAGTACTTAAACCCTCTGCTTTCTCCATCAGTAAAATGGTGCTAATATAATATATAATGTGTGTGTGTGTGTGAGTTGAGTAGATTATGTATGTATGTACACACATTTATAGATGACTACATCATCAGGATTTAGATACTAATAAAAAGGCAATATTTAGTCCTTTTTTAGTAGTAATAGTTATAACGCAGTGACTTAAGTGATCAGTTTTGTGCCCACAAATAACATTATACATAAATAACAACTGAAAACTGTAAGTTTATGTAAAGGAGGAAAGAATATGGGCTGCAATCTATTTCCATTTTCCCAATGGATCATTCAGTCTCTGAAAATAATTGAGTCAATCTCTTGTGCTAGATTTTCTATATTCAAATAAAGAAAATTATTCTCCTTGATTCACAGAGATATCAAAGTACTGATGGGATATATTTTAAGGCATATAAATTAGAGGAAAATTCACTTTGATAGCATCTTGGTGAAGACACAAATACTTGGAATAGCAAGAAAAACCAATGTTTTAGATTCTTTTTTAAATAAATAGTTTTCCACAAGAAATGTTTGGAATAGCTTACGTTCTCTACTTGACATGCCTTTGCTCTCTTACTTGCCTTGTCAAATTAATTTAATTATTTTAATGAAAAAGTGTTTTGTGTTAGTTTTCTCTTTTTAAATGAAACAATCTTTAGTTTTCTGTTTAAATGCCAATCAAAAATTCTAAAACAAAATATAAAAACAGATGGTCCAGAAGGTTTTATTTAGGGACATGTAATGAAACCACATCAACTAAAAATACAGTTTATATAATGACAACGAACACTGTTTCATGGGCTTCCATTTTGTCTTTGTTAGAAGAGCTACTAAACTTTACTGGTGAAAGAAGGATACTAGAATGATTTTTTAATCCCCTGATGAAAAATCCAAACTTTGTGTTGGTATGTGACATTCTCTGTAAATCATTCAAATGACATAGATATAAAAAGTGACTTGTATATAGCCATATGGGGGTCTATAATTTCAGCACAGGCTTGAATGGTTGTATATTTTGGCTCACTGTGGGGTTCTTTGCCCCAAACTATGTATTTAACATGGTACTTATGGTCATATGTTATTTTTGGGCAAATCCAATTTGAAATATTTTATTATTTCTGTAAGAATATTCTTATTCTATGAGCCAGAATATAGGTCTGGCATATTTTTTACTTAATATATTGCCATTTTTCCATATTATTAATTATGCCCAGGCATTTAAAAATAACCTCACAGTATTTAATTCAATGACAACTAATTTCTTTCTTCTCTTATTGTCAGATATTTGTTTTCAGATTTTCCCCCCTGTTGTAAGAAGTGCAAGGATAACAAGGACAAAATTTTGTTAGGGAAAATAGGAAAATACAGAGAATGGGACCAGCCTTCATATGTCTTGGGCAAAGAAGAAAAAATAAAAAGCCTGGATGATATTGGGGGAAGCCTTAGAGGTATTACAATGAAACACAGTGCACCCCAGGAAGGGAAGGAGACTGTCAAAGGTATCATTTATCTGCACACATTCCCAGAAGCATCCTTCTGTTTGTTGGGAAGATACCTCTGGCTGGGTCTCTCATAAACCTGGAGGATCTATCAATAGGACTTTATTTGATCTGAGTAGAAAATATATTTTAACCACAAATCTATAGTTGACATATTCTCTGTTTCTATTAGTGTTATTTTGGTTAACTACTCTAAAAAAATAATAGTTAGAGATTCCCAAAGTATGCTTAGAAATATTTTATTCTATTTTTTAGAATAAATACATGCTCATTAAGATACAACCCATAAAAAGTATATGAATCTGAACCTGAAACAACATAAGGCAAATCCTTACAAGTTTGGATTTTACTTCTACCTCTGCCCTGAAAACAAATGCATTTTCTCGAGAAAAACATGTGGCTAAGTCCAGGGGTCCACTTTCAGTCTTTATTCTTGCTGACCTACCTAGTCCTCTTCCCACTGGTCACAACTCTCCTGGGCAGCTCTACTCCATGACTGTGACCTCTCCTCTTGGATTCTGTTTTACTTCTCTAGCTACTCTTTCTCTGAACATTTTTAAATTTTTTTAAAATGTAAGGTTACTCAAGATGCTATTTTTAACCTCTGGCTCTTAGGTCTGCCTTCACCATCACTTGGCAAAGTCATTTATTTTTATCCCACATGCAGATAACCCGCAAATGTGTGTTCACGCATCACGTGTTTCCACATCCCCAAGCAAGATGAACACAAAGAAAATGATACCTGGGATATTGCTATGAAGATAAAGAGAAATTAAAGCAGCTGAAAGGGGAGAAAAGTTACATTCAGGAAAACCCCAATAAAAATGATGATTAACTTCTCAGAAACAATGAAAATCAGAAGATAATGGAATGATATTTTTAAACGCTGACAATGAAACCCTGGCCAGTTAGAATTCTATATTGAAGGCAGGTACCGCTGTTACCTACCTCATATGTCTTATATGAGAGTTAAATGGGTTATCGTTATAAACCTGGTCCATAGAAGAGTAGCTGGTCCATAATTCTAAAGAAGAGTTTGTTACATAAAATAAAAAACACAGGGCAGTTGGGATTATAAATTGCTACACTCTCTCTTGGAAAAAATGCTAAAGCAAATGGATGGGGAGAGGAACTTGGTTCCTTAACAAGTGCTGTCCCCATAACCTTTCTAAACTAGAATTTCCAACCCAATGTAGCATGGCAGTGGTACTGTACTAGTTATTTTATCACTCTGGTGAATAAAGTCTAGTGTTACTTGTAAGGCTCATCCATGGACGAGCAAGATCAACTGTCTTATCAGAACAAAATCCTGAGCTGCCCACACACTGACAATGTTACAAATTAAATGACACTCTAGGAAATTTGAGAAATATTAAAGGGTGATGAAAATATTTGTAATGTTGATAATGTGTCAACTATTGGTCAGGCGTTGTCCTAATTTCTGACAATTCATCCCTGTAATCCTCCCTACAATCTTGTGAAGGAAGTACTATTATTACCCCCATCCCAGGGTTACAGAGAAAATGAAGCACGTGGCAGTTACAAACTTATCCAAAGTTACTTCATTAGAATATGTCCAGTCTGTTACTTCATTAGAATATGTGATTGGAGCCTGAACAACATGAGTTTTGAGATGGTGCTCTTAACCACGGTGCATTTCTGCATATACAAAATCTCTCCCCCTTTCCCCCACGCAAACACATGGAACTGGGGAAAGGGGAAAGCGGAAAGATGTCTGCGGACGTCCATGTATTTTGGTGCACTTTTTGCCCTCAGAACTTTTTGTCTTTACTACTTAGCACCATGCTTAATACACAGCAGGTCATCAGTACTTTCTGTTCCTCAACAAATGCATGATTGCGTGAATTACAAGGCAATATCCAGTCCCTGATCACCAACAAAGTCATCAAGTGAAGTTTCTCAAACTCTGTGTGTGCCTAGGGCTGCAATGGCAATGTTTTAGAACCAGAAGATGCCGGCATTTCACAACACAACGCACAGGTGATTGCAGCTGTCCCTGGGAGCCCAGCCCACAGAGCCTTCCAACGTTAGCCTGAGGTAAACCTGGACCTCAGGCGTGCAGATATAAAAGTGAGACGAACCTTTCTCCCCTGGATGAGAAAGCTCCCCTAATGAAAGGCTGCTGGTTGTGGGATTCCCTGAGAGCCCCTCCTGTAGCTCTTTAGGCCTGAGTTAGATTCTTCTGCCACGGTTCCTGCTCATCTCTTCTTATTCATACTCTCTTGTCCTAGAGAAACCTGAAGCCAGAGAGTTAAGACAAAAAGGTAAGAGAAACACAGGTGATCAATGAAGTCCCAGATGTTGATAAAGCTGTTAGTAGGAGTGACAGGCAGCATGAATCCTGGGGGGAGAGACTGGCCTTTCTAACTCGTCTTCACTTTTCGTTGCTCTTCCCCATAGCTCATAAGAACTCATGGATCCTAAGAAATCAATGGCTAATTTCCTGTGAAGTAAAATCGATAAATCTGTAACGTTCTACAGTGGTTAAAAATGAGAGCTTGGTTTAACTTGGGCTGTGCAGCACAAGCCAAATGATTGTCGGCGTTATTGAAATGTTTGAATGAAGAGAAATTGCTTTTCACTGTAACTGCATGATATGAAGTGTTTTTGTGGAGGCAGAGTACTGGGTGGCGGGGGACGAGGGGGAGATAGTGGTTGCCGGTCTCTGAAATTCAATTTTATTTCATTTTGTGTCAATTATGAGTCATTTTGTCATATATGGTACAGATTTACAGTCCAAGGGTTTTCACATGGGATTCAAGTATAGATTACAATAGAGGGGAACATGAGAGGTCCAGGGAAGAATACGATATTTCAATTGCCTTTGATCATTTTATTGAATTTGCCTGGAAAAGTCAATTAAAAAAGAAAATTGAAGTTTCATACTCAGATCAGAGGTTATTTATTCTAGCTCATGTCTGACAATAGATGTGTGTTTTCATTAAATAATGAACTCCTGAGTGCTCAAAAGGCCGATTGTTCTGTTCTGTGGGTCTGTCCAGTTCCGTTGGAGTTGGAACGAGGCCTTCGTTCCCTAACCACTTCATCTCTTTTTTCTTCTCCTGGCTTCTCCACGGGACATGTTCAGACCTGTCACGGTCCCGGTCCGGCAGGACCGCGTGTTGTTGTGGAATGCTTGTCCTATATCCCCGGACAAGTGACGGACAAATTCACACGGACTAAAGAAATCCGGTGGAGAAAAGGGACGTGTGGCTGATCTCTCAAAGAGAAAAAAGCCCCCACTCCTGCCTCGACAGGCTGTTATTGAAACTCCAGGTCCATTACATTCAGGGTAGTCCTCATTTACTACGCATAGGTTTGTTTTAGGTGGTTAACTATTACCGATAGCAAAGAAAAGAAGGTTGCTGATCACTTCCAAGATAGGATACAAAGTGGAGAGGAGGATTAGCTAGTTACACACATACTTTGGGAGTCTGGCCCAAGTCAAAGTAAACTTCGGCTGTCTCCAACCCAGGTGAAGGAATTTTTGCAAGAGCAAGTTTCAAAGCGGCCTAGGTACAGTTCAGGCCTGATTACCCACGGGAAACCTATCCACTAATACACTTTGCACACCACACGCTATCCGGACTGCGTTCAGACCGGAGCTGAGTCACAGAATGTATTACTTATGAACAGGTTCCCCACACAGACCCTATCTATACATACCAAAGTAGGGATTTATTAGAGTTAAGCAGTATTTTTAAAATATGTTAATAGTATATTTAAATTGCCAAGTAGAATGAGTACAATGATATGAAAGGTATATGATTGTGTGGGCTACCTGAAGGGTTGCCAAGTGAGTACTTCTTTGCCTCGTGTCCTTTTCTGAGGCGAAGGGGTATGAAAATAACATTAATTAACAAGTCACTAGTTAACTTTGTAAACAGAAAAACTTTTGGGCAAGTCACTTACCCTCTTTAAACCTCCCTCTTCTCATCTGTCAGGGTCGTGCCAGCTTCATAGGGTCGCTGTAAGGATTAAATGTGATCCCTTAGCAGAAGTCCCGGGGCAAAAATTCTTAGCTATTGTTGTTATTCTTGTTGCTAAAAGTTCCCAGGTACAGGATAGCTATCTAATAAGAAAGTAGGACAAAGGCTGATGTGGAAATTGTGAGGTAAACAGCAGAAGTGAATGAAGGCAATCATATTCCCACTAGAGTGGAGTCGCTAGAGCTTTGCTCAATAGTTATATATTAGCACAACCTTGAAGCCTCACCTTGTTTTCGTCTTTAAAAAGATTTCAGCCCCTGTTATTTCCACACTGAATTATAGGTATGGAGGTGAAGGTGCATGCTGTTCACCCTGGAGAAATACTGGGTTGGCCAAAAAGTCCATTTAGGGTTTTTCCATAAAAGGAAAGACGCATTTTTCATTTTCACCAATAATTTAATGATTTGGATATTTTGAGTATGTCAGCTATCTCCCACGTGATATAATGTTGATTATTCTCAATTAGTGTCTCTATTTGATCTCTATTAACTTCAACTGGTCTTCCTGACCACGGAGCATCATCCAGTGAGAGATTCCGAGCACGAAACTTCACAAACCACTTGTGACGTGTTCCATCACTCACAAGGCATGCAGGGCATCTTCCCCATACACCGCACAAACCTTGTTTTGCATTTCAATTGTGTTTTTACCTCTCTTGAAATAATAAAGCATAATAGGCCCAAAATGCATATTTTCTTCCATCTTCAATATTAAAATAGCTACACAAAAGTTCACAATACAATCAATGACAGTACAATACAATCTAACAGAATTGTTTCCAACAAAGTTGAAGACAACTAAGAGCTACTAGAATCATCTTGTGGAAAAAAAACAAACGAACTTTTTGATCAACACAGTATTTAGATAAAGACTTCTTACTAGTTTCATGTAGAGGAAAACCAGCCCCTGGTGGCAGAATTCCCAGGTTCAAATTCCTGCTCTTCTTTTATTTTGGACTTGCGCAAGTTATTTAAGCTCCCTGGGCTAAGAGTCCTTATTTGTTACCTCATGAAATTAGTGGAAGGATTATATGAGAAAATAATTATGTGGGACATGGGACATTTGTCTGCAACGTAGTGATTGACAAATGTTAGCAATCATTTTCATTTCTTTTGTTGGATGATACTTGCACTGAGAGGTGTTAAAAGATAAGCTGATACAGACTTAAAAATATTATGAGTTCATTTGAGCAAATATCTATTAGAATTGGGCAGTGCCACACCAGAAGTGGTTGGAAGCCCTTCACAAGCAAGAGCTAAGGGAAAGACTTTGATAGACAAGAGGTGGCAGCAAAGCAAGGAAATTATTTAATTGGCTACAGCTTAAGTAATTTCATTTTGGGAAAGCCTAATTGGTTGGTTGTGATTGGTTGTCCTTGGGTTTCAATTTCTTAACTTTGAAGTATTGCAGGCTTAGGTTTTGGTTTGCTTACATAGGATACTAAGACATTAAAGCCACCTCTATCTAATGGCCTCCTTGTTTAAATATTTTGACAGACGTTAGATATCATTCTGGTTTTGTTATAGAGTTTCCTCCATGAGTTAAGTTCACTAAGAGTAAAGGAATTAGGTAAAAAGGGAGGCTAGAAGTCTTGTTCCCAAATCCATGGTCAAACCTCTGTACTTGCTTCATTTATTAATTGAATAGCATAGAACCTGAGAATTGTCTTCAGACTTCCCCGGCTGCTCTTTCCACTTCTGATAGTGGAGACTCCCAAAGACAAGGTCTTTATTACTAAAGTAACTGTAAGGTGTTAATTTGTTAATTTTTTAAATTAACTAATTAGTTAAAATTTGCAAAAGTTCTTATGCAAATTTTGCTCTGGAAAAAGGTTTAAACTGTTAGTTTCCTTTTTGAGTTATTTTGGAAAGACAAACCTATTTATGATGGTGAGTTTCTTCCAAAACGAGATTCTCATCCATCCAAAGTCAGTTTGATTTAGTATAGTAGAGTGCACATATTTTTTCCGTCAGTCTTGTCGGAGAGTTTGGATGTATATCTAATTTTCACACTTCTTTCATCCCACTTTGATATCATTTTAGTCCTAGCCCCATCCTGGTTGAGAACCAGTGTGTGAAGCCTCTGAATTCCTCTAAACAGTTATTTTGAATAATGATATAGAACACTAATTTATTTTAGAGCCAAATGGTGCCACTTGGGAAGATTGCAGAGATAACATGGTACAGCACCCTGCAAAAGTATAATGAGGTGGCATATTTGAAAGAACATTGAATATACTTAATATCTTAATGCACAGGGCCCAGCACAAATAATGCCTCCTCTTCATTACAAAATCATAAGCATGTAATTCTGCAACATAACAATATCACACTCAAACACAGCATATGACATTTTAGGTGAAATGTTCAAATTAAAACTATAAATTATTACACCCATATTATTATCCTACCAACCATACTCAAGCAGGTGTTACTTCTGCCAGACCCTGTATTTTACTTAGATTTTTAAAAATAAGAATAGAAAATAAAATTTAAAGCAAATGGCACTTTTCCTCTTTATAAGAAGGTTATTTTTTTTATCTTGTTGAGAAATAAGGGATCTCTTGGAGTGTGGAGGTTCCTCATTTTCTGCAGGGCACCCTATGTGCTGTGATGGTTATATTTCTGATTTCTGGTGTTTCTCACCAGATTTGTCTCCTTAGTTGCTAAGAGCTAGAAAAATATTTTGTTCAAGGCATTTGGCTGGCAATATTAGAGAATTTACTTAAAATCTTTGAGAAGAGAATATAAATGAAAGGAAATAGAAACATTATACCGAACTCTCTGAGTCAAAAGATTATTAATGTATATAGACAATGTGTATAATTGGTTAACCCTCTGCCCCCGACACCATGGTTTCTTATTATCTATTTAATTCCTGACAATCAACATACATTACCCTTCCATCTTCCTTGCGGTCAATGAACAATGGCTGGGTAATTTTAACTTATGGGTAAGAAGTGGGTCTCTTTTTTCTCTATTGAGCAGATACTCTGTGTATTTGTAGTACTTGCCCAAACGTTTCAGCATTATTATGTTGTCATTTTGCCTTTTACACAGGGATATTAGAACTGATTATTTCCAGAGAGTTTTATCCAGGCAAATTGCTTTATTAAGCAATCATTTTTTTAAGAACACTTAAAGAAGAAATTTTGTGTCAGCCAAAGAAATATCTGAAAAATCAACATTCTCTCGACTGTAGGAAAAATTTCTTTTCTGAAGAATTTTTATGTTGCATTTAATTTTCCAGGGCAATTAACATCTGCCCTGTTCTAAGTTTAATACTACGACAGAGTAATAGCCACAAATGTGTATATTTCATTGGTATACTTTGCTAAGATGAATAAAATTGGCTTTTATTGTTATTCTTTTATAAAGAATAGGTTTTTCAAACCACATTACATTTGCTAACCTGATTTATGTTCTTCTCAGCAAAATATTCTAATAGTCCTACATTTCAAAATTGCATATTGGTTGTTTTGTTTCCAAATGAAGCAAAAATATAGTTGGGATTTTTAATTTTAAAATAATGGGTGATGTCTCAATATTTCCTTCTGAAAAATGGCACCCCCTTTCTTAAGATTACATTTACTTTGAAGGTTTAAATTTTAACAAGTTATTATTTTTAACTGTTGTACTATAAAATTTTTCATTTGAGAAATTTGCTATAAAATTATTTTTATATAGTGATTCATTTCATTTTTTTCATAATACTCTGGCAGAAAATCTTAAGCTCCTGAAGTGTGGATATCCCTGACCGGCATCTGCAGCGGCTTCGGGTGAAACCCATAAAAGAAAGCCTTTCTCTGGAGCAGAAGGACAACACAGGGACTATTAAAAGGTTTTTTTCCCTTCATTTGCAGAAACTCAGCAATGTTCTTTCTGGAGTTACTCGGTTTTGACATTCTTTGCAGTAGGTCAACAATGGTTGTTTTTAAAAGCATTTCCACCCATGACAAAGGCTATTCTGAAACCAATATTCCCCACTGAGTATGGCATGCTGAGCTTCCTGTTGAGATCTATGTCAGAATTAACATATTTTGAAGTTGTTGTCTTTTTAAAGTCTTCTAATGATGAAAAAACAAAGTAAGATAAGGGGTAAAGTTCCTTAGCGGTATCTGATATCTTTTAATAGATCCATATGAAAAACTCAGGTGTGAGGCTTGGAAATCTGGTTTTTAAACAAGCTCCTTGGGTGGTCCAGATAGGTGTCACTATTCTAACGATCCCACTTTAAATTCATGATGTACCTGCTGGCAGTCTCATCTCTCAATTTAAAGAAAATGCAATGAAAAATGAAGCAGTCCTGAACAACAACAAAAAAATTGATTGACAAAGGAAAGATGTCAGAAACTCTTTAAAAAGAGTGTACCCATTCGCTCCCTGATTTATTCATCCATTATTCAAAAAGTCGTCACTGAGCGCCTACCAACTGCTGGGCTCTGCACAAAATCTGGAGGATACAGCATTGAGCAAAAGCAGATAGTGTCTCTGCCCTCATGGAGTTTAAAGTCTAATTGGAGAGTAGTTTCAATCTGTACGTCATATAGACAAATGTCGAAGTGCCATCGTGATACGTGCTAACAGAGGAAGGTGCATGGAATGAGTTTACATTACAGACTAGACTGAATATGAAAGGTCAGGGAAGGCTTCTCAGTGGAAGCGAGAAGTAAACTGATATCTGCAGGATGACTGGGAGATGATAAGACAAAGACGGCCTCGAGAACATGCCAGTGAAGGGAACATCATGCAGTCAGTCTCTGCATCAGGCTGCTGCTGAGCAGACAGCAGTGAACAAAAATTCCCTGCCTCTGTGGGGGAGGAAACAGACTATAAACAAATGACCAAATAAACAGAAATGATGCCAGGTAGTTAGAAGTGCTGGGGAGAATAAGAGATGAACAGAATAGGGAGTGCAGGATGTGGAGGTGGGGCAGATATGTTAGTGCGACAACTGGGGGAAGGTCTTCTGAGCAAGCTCCCTTTGAGCTGAGACTGAAGGGGAAGCAGCAGGTCACGGGGCTGTGGGTAGGGAGGCTTCCCTGAGGCAGTGGGGAGAATGGGAGCTGAGGCCTGGCGTAGAGCTTCCCTTGAACAGAAGGAACTGGGTACGAGTGTGTGTGAGGGAAGGTCGGGGAGGATGGGATGGGGGGGGGCAGGGGTCGTAGATGCCATCAGAGAGGTAATGGGGCCAAACCATTTGGCACCTTTTATGTGAGAAAGGCATTCCCTGGAGAGTTTTAGCACAGAATCGATAGACCTGACTTGCCTTTGAGAAGGATCAGGTGAGCTAACAACACAGAGAGAAAGGACTACTAGAGGGTGAAGGCAGCAAGCATCACTTAGAGGCTATTATGGTTTGGACCAGTTTGGTACAAGCAAAGGTAGTGAGAAGTGGTCAGATCCTGAATGCACTTGGTAGGTAGAGCTGATGGTGTCTGCTGAAGATGGGGTGAGTGAGAAACAGAGGGTCAAGGTGGCCTCGTTGTCTTTGCACTGATGAACACAGTGAGTAGAATTTGTATTTACTGAGACTGGGAAGATTATAGAGGAGTAGGTTGGGAGGGGTGGGTCAGGAGCTTGTTTTGAGGTATGTTAAGTTAGGGAAGGCTCTTAGACATGTGCTAAGTTCTGTGGTGAGTGGAGCTTGACATGTTTGATTAACCGAAAGTGTGTCCAAGCAAAGCAAGCACAGGAGACCATGCTGTCCAATGTGCTGGAGAGGCGGACTGAGGCCAAGCCACATCAGACCTTTGAGGTTTGACCTGGAGATCACCTTGGAGATTTCAGCCTTTATCCTAAAAGCAGTGGGAAGACATGAGGTGCTTAGGGATACCTAAGGGTATCAGATTCTCATTTCCAAAGAGGAGCTAGCTGCCTGTGGCAGAGATTGCAGGTAGGGATTGATGTAAGAGTGGATGCAGGAACATGTATTAGTAAACACAACAACCCAGATGAGATATTGCTCAGTGCATGTGGTGGTGGTGGACATGGAAAGTCAGGTGATTAGACAAATTCAGGAGGTGACTGTCAGTACTTCGTAATGGGTACCTATGGAAGTGAGAGAGGGGGAAGTGAAAAAGGTGACTCTTGATTTTGGGGCTTGTACAAGATGATGGACAGTAATTTCATTCAATACAGGAAAAAAACTGGAATAAAAACCAGTGATTAAGATGTCTCTGTGATGTCCAAGTGGAATGTCAAGTAGCAATTGTGTGTCATGGTCTGTAGCTCAGGGGATCAAGTCTAGGCAGAGAAAATAATTTGTAAGAGATAGTCCAAAGCTAAAAAGGAAGGAAAGTTTTGAGTGGGGCAGGTTGATAATGCAAGAGAGGGAAGGAATAATCAATCATATAGCTCTCAAAAAAGACTGGAGGAGATGGACTCCCAATGCAAGTAGTGGAGTGAGCCCTAAATACAAAGAGGAGCTTTTTTTTTTCTCCTGAAAAGGATGGGTACAGATGCGGGTAGATTTATCTGTATGCTTCATTTATTCAATAAGCACACATTGTGTGCCCACCGTGTGCCAGGGACTCAAACTGCTGCAGATACAGAGATTAAAAAGAAACAACCCTTCCCATCAAGGATTCCTCAGTCAAGTAGGAAAGATTGTACAAGCATAGCCACAGAAGAGTTCACGAGAGACGTGGGGACACTGGACATAGTTAGATGCACGTCTGAAACTTTGGGGGTGTGGGTGTTCAAAAGTTGAGACAGGAGAGGTGGGTACAGTGTCATGACCGTATTACGATATTATGATGCTGAGAAAGAGCATATCCTGAGAGGGCTGGGGATCTGAATACAAGCATTTGGATTTTGTCATTTATCCCTGGAAAGAGACAAATGCTGTTTTCAATACAAGGTCCTAGGATTGAACTATTTGTTTGCAATTCTGGGCTAGGATTTCTTCGAAGACATTATCTCAACTTTTCCTTGAAAACTGGAGCAAAGTCCTCAGCACAAGCATGCCATCAAGCTTCCAGCGGTCCAGGGATCTGTACTGACCCGGAACTGGTTTCAAGCTGGTCTCATTCTCTCCACCCCTACTATCACCTCCTTTGTTCTCTCTCATGGTTTTTCCTTCCTACTGCTTCCCTTCTTCCTAATCTTACATCAAGTTTGTAGAAGCCTTCTACATCTTTTACCTCCTTACTTTGAAATTTCAGTACCCCAATAGGAACTATCACAAATAGTCTGTTCTCAGGGTCAGGAGGGTGTTCAGAATTCTCTTATGTCCTAAACCTGATACCTCCAGAAATCTTTTCTGTAGGCCACGCTAGCTTATTATTCTATCTAGTACCACTGCTATCAATTAACATCATAGCTATTCCTCTTCTGTAGCTTTTCTGAGTTGCAACCTTCCTCTTTACTCCAATTTCTACCACATCAGTGTGGAGGGCTCAACAAATACACCCATTCATACAAGTTCTCCTGGGTCTGTTCGGTTCCAGTGGTCTTCACACAAGCTCTTCATTACAATCACTCCCGTGGCCACATCATGGACCATGTCACCCAGAGCTGCTTCAACTCCGGAATCCTGAACTTCAGCATCTCACTGTCTAAAAACAATTTGTCACTGGAAAGTCAGGGCCCTCAGTGTTGTCATTACCATGCCTATTCTTTAACCTCAGTGAGCGCTCCGGTCCTTTGACACCGCCCTCCATTGCCTCTGTCATCCCCCATCTCAGCTTCACTTCCATGCTTAACCAGCCTAGACTATATGCTTTTTAATTATTCTCCTAAACCATTATTTTAAAATGATATATTCATTTCTTCAGCTGCCTTCTATACTTTACTTCCAGAATCTAAATTGTGGCAAAACTCTCATGTCCGGCTTCTCTGTGCTCTCTCCTGCACCACCAAGCGCAGCTGTAGAAAATTGCATGTGTGTGCAGACTGATGCCATGAATTGTTTCCATTTTGACGAGCCCCGCAATCTTGCTCAGTAATTCTTGCGTCTGTCCTGGTCATCTGCTTCTAGCAATTTTCAGTACTTCACCATCCTCCTCAAAGTTCTCCAAACCACAATTAGCCGTGCCATTTTCAGCACCAGATCTTCCTTCTTATTTCTAAAGAAGATAGAAACTGTGTCAGTTTATTCTGTCATGGATGAATTGCACAATATGTCATCTTCCTTCTTTTCTCTCTTACCAACCACATACCTGCAGGGAATTATCTGTATTTATAGCATATAATATAAATTAGCATATAATTCCTCCTATCAAAAGTTCATTCATTCACTTGTCTCTGGATTGCATTTACATTTATCTCTTCTCTTTTTGGGACTTCTCTCTAGCAATGTTCTATAGTATTTAGGCAATAGGAAAGAAGTTCGCAGGGAAGCTGGAGAAGATTAATAGGCTAGGATGAAAATAAAGATCTTGAATCAGGATGACAGAATAAGTGGTGGTTGGAAAATTTTAAGAGCAAATTAGAAAGTCTCATCATATTTTCACTGTAGTACATGCTGGGAATGCAATTTTAGCAGCTTTGTGTTGTGGAAATGTACCTTTATACATCTCTTGGTATTTTTCCACAAGTCATTCACTTGAAAATTGACTATTACTAAACCACTTCCTGAAGAGTGTGGTCAAACAGAACATATATTGAGGAGTCCAGCTATGGTAAGAAAGTAAATCTATAGTCAATATACATTTGCTAACTGTTAGGCTTTTTTCTCTCTCTTGAAATCAACCTGGAAGCCATGCCAGAACCTTTCACTACACTTTGCCTTTTCCAAGTATGCCCGGCCCGTGTACCAGTCAGTCCGACTGGTATTGGTGGGCATCTACAAAGCATTGTGCTATACCAGGTGCTATGCCCGGCTCTGGGGACAAAATCTGGTGGGTGATAGACACAAATAAGACAAGAATTATATTTTTTTAGGAAATAAAGTGCTGCTTATTAATACCATGATGCTTTTCTAATATGTTCAGTAAATTCTAGTTTAAAAAATAGGAAATCTTCTTTTATGGACTAAGTGAGCTTCTTGAGAGGCATGGCTGGTAGAGCTGTTATGCTTTTGTTACTAAAGCTTTAATGTTCAGAAGGAATTGCCCTTGACCTCTTGAAGTACTGAATTGTCCCCTGAACCATGGGTTTATATTCTCCTGATCACCTATCATTCTGAATTCTTGCTCCCATGGATTTTCACACCTGTGCTCCTTTGCTCACCACCTGTCATGGCTGCTGTTCCACACCACTTATATGTGGCAGGCACCACTCCCTTCACCGAGAGTACCACTACCATAAATGTACAGCAGGCACTGCCTAAAGGTGTGGGGTCACAGACAGAGGTGACAGCTCAAAACGGGAGTTTTCATTAAAAATTTTACTTCACTGTCCTGCCTCATTATCCACAGCACAACATTTTTTGGTTTGCATTCTTTCTTCTCCAGATTTCCCCCCCCATTTCTCTCAGGTTCTCTCTCTTTGGAATCCCTTCTCCCCATCCCTCCCCTTCCCCTTTCCCTGCCCCCCCCCCACTGCCCGCCACCATCCCCATCACATAGAGGAGGTGAGAGGTAGTGGTTCTCAGGACTAAATGTGCCCATGTTTACTTTCCCAAGCAAAAAAGAAATGATCTCCTTAATAGGATTTCTGCCTTCCTTCCGGCTCTGAATTGTAATTCTCTATGTGAAGTGTCATCATTTTACATTTTATTAGCATTATCTTTTTCTCTTTGTAAACTTTGGTTGAGAAGGGACTATATCTGTTAAAAAGTTTCCAAGAACATCTAGGCCAATGCCAATTCCAAACACAATTTTTTTTGGACAGACCTCAATGTATATATTTTTTATCATTTTGTTATTAATGTTTGAATACAATTGTCTCCATTTTCCCACCACCACTTTCCCCTGCCCCACCCACCCCACCCTCCATCTTTCCCCCCTTTGGCTTTGTCCATGGGTCCTTTATACATGTTCTTTGTTGACCCTTTCCCTTCTTTCCCCCATTATTTCCCTACCCCCTCCCCTCTGGTTACGGTCAGTTTGTTCTTAATTTCAGTGTTTCTGGTTATATTTGCTTGCTTGTTTGTTTTGTTAATTAGGTTCCACTTATAGGTGATATCATATGATATTTGTGTTTCACTGCCTGGCTTATTTCACTTAGTGTAATGCTCTCCAGTTCCATCCATGCTGTCGCAAAGGGTAGAAGTTCTTTCTTTCTTTCTGCTGCTTAGCATTCCATTGTGTAAATGTACCATAGAGTTTCAATCCACTCATTTACTGATGGGCACTTCGGTTTCTTCCAGCACTTGGCTATTGTAAATTGTGCTGCTATGAACATTGGGATGCATAGGTTCTTTTGAATTAATATTTCAGGGCTCTTAGGGGATAGTCCCAGCAGTGGAATAGCCAGGTCAAAAGGCAATTCCATTTTTAGTTTTCTGAGGAAATTCCATAGTGTTTTCCACAGTGGCTGCACCAGTCTGCATTCCCACCAACAATGCACTAGGGTTCCCTTTTCTCCACAACCTCTCCAGCACTTGTTGTTTGTTGATTTGTTTATGATGGCATTTCTGACTGGTGAGAAGTGGTATCTCATTGTAGTTTTAATTTGCATCTCTCTGATGGCTAGTGATGCTGAGCATCCTTTCACATGTCTCTGAACCCTTTGTATATCTTCCTTGGAGAAGTGTCTGTTGAGGTTCTTTGCCCATTTTTTAATTGGGTTCTTTGTCTTCCTGGTATGGAGTCATGTGAGTTCTTTATATATTTTGGAGATCAAACTCTTGTGCAAGATATCATTGGCAAATATATTTTCCCATATAGTTCGTTCACCTTTCGTTTTGCTAATGTTTTCTTTAGCCATGCAGAAGCTTTTTATTTAGATGAAGTCCCATTTGTTTATTCTTTCCTTTATGTCCCTTGCTCTAGGGGACATATTGGTGAAAAAATTGCTGCATGGAATATCTGAGATATTCCTGCCTATATTCTCTTCTGGGACTTTTATGGTGTCGTGACTTATATTTAAGTCTTTTATACATCTTGATTTTATTTCTGTGTATGG
Organism: Macrotus californicus; assembly: GCA_007922815.1. Classification (NCBI taxonomy): domain Eukaryota; kingdom Metazoa; phylum Chordata; class Mammalia; order Chiroptera; family Phyllostomidae; genus Macrotus; species Macrotus californicus. Next base: position 3,882 of record VMDR010009819.1, on the reverse strand, counting down.
TGTAAATTGGTAGTCAAGTTTCATTTTTTTTGCATGTAGCTGTCAAGATCTCCCAACACCATCTGTTGAAGAGGCTATTTTTACTCAATTTTATGCTTCTGCCTCCTTTGTCGAATATTAATTGACCATAGAGACTTGGGTTTATTTCTGGGCTCTCTCTTCTGTTCCATTGATCTATGTGTCTGTTCTTATGCCAGTACCAGACTCTTTTGATTACCGTGGACTTGTAGTATAGTTTGATATCAGGTATTGTGATCCCTCCTACTTTGTTCTTCTTTCTCAAAATTGCTGTGGCTATTCGGAGTCATGTTTTCTTATCCATTCAGCTACCCTATGTCTTTTGATTAGAGCATTTAATCCATTTACATTTAAGGTTATTACTGATAGGTACTTATTCACTGCCATTTTACTCCCTTTGTACCTGTGTTCCTCTCTCTCACACTCTTTTCTCCTTTTCTTAAAACGGGTCCTTTAGCATCTCTTGCAGAAGCTGGTTTGGAGGAGGTGTACTCTTTGAGGCTTATTTTGTCTGGGAAGCTCCATATTTTCACCTTCCATTACAATTGAAAGCCTTGCTCGATAAAGTAGTCTTGGTTGTAGGCCTCTGGTTTTCATTATCTGGAATATTTCTTGCCATTCCCTTCTGGTTGGAGCATTTCCATTGAGGAGTCAGCTGCTAGTCTTATCGGGATGCCCTGGTATGTTACCTCCTGTTTCTCCCTCGCTGCCTTCAAGATTCTCCCTTTGACTTTAAATTGTGCCATTTTAATTATGCTGTGTCTTGCAGTGGGCCTCTTTGGGTTCCTCTTGATTGGGACCCTCTCTACTTCCTAGATTTGTGTAACTTTTTTTCTCATCAAATTGGGGAAGTTTTCCATCATTACTTTTTCAAACAGGTTTTCTATTCCTTGCTCTTCTGCTTCTTTTTCTGATTTCCCTATTATACGGATATTATTACATTTCATGTTGTCCTGCATTTCCATTACCACCTGTTCATTCTTTCTGAGTCTCTTTTCCTTTTTTTGCTCTTTTGCATGTTTTTTCTCCCTTGTCTTCCAGCTTGCTGATTCAATCATCTGCTTCATCGAGCCTGCTTCTGATTCCTTCTACTGTGTTCTTCAATTCAAAAATTGTGTGCTTCATTTCCTCTTGGCCCTTGTTGATTGTTTCTATGTCCTTTTTCATGTTGCTATAATTTGCAGTAAGTTCCTTGTAGTTTCCCTGTAGTTTTTGATAATTCTCTGTGAGCTCATTCAGCTTCCTTATAACCACTGTTTTGAACTCCATATCTGATAGTTTACTTGCCTCTATTTGACTTAGCATTTTTTCTGAGGATTCCTCCTTTCTTTCAACTGAGGGTTGTTTCTTTGTCTTCCCATTATTTGTGATGCTTTCTTTGTTTGCTTCTGCTTCTTAAATTGATCTGTTTTGACTTCCTGACTTTGTGGTGTGAACTTCTATGGTAGGAGGCCTGTGAGATTCGGTTGTGCAGTATCTTTGATCACCTGAACTTGTTGCTCTTGGGATAGCCTTTTATGCTGTTTCCATGGATGTAATTGGGTTTTGATTGTTGTTGGGTCATTCTTTGGTGGGTCCTTCCCTCCAGTTGGTTGACTGAGGGTCACTCCACCCACCACATCTTGTGTGCTGTTGGGTAGGTGCTGCCAGAAGAAAACCACAAGGACTGTGGAAACGAACCCACATCCACAAAAATAACTCCCTATACACAATCCCACTATCAACAGTAAATGAGCCAGTATTAATAAGGGTGTAATGAAATTAAGACTATTATAAGAAAGGAGAGTGGATATGAGATAACCTACTGAAAGAAAATGATTTTGAGAAGGTAGAGGGAGCAGCACTAATAAGAGTTGGGAGTTGTAGTAGTGGAAAGAGAGAAAGTAAAATTTACATCATGAATAGAAAGGGAATGAAAAATGTGGAGTGGAGTATGAGAAGGGAAGCATATAGTATTAGGTTTAAACAGAAATTAAAATAATATAACATAAAATAAACTGAGAGAGAGAAAGCAAAAGGAAAATAGTAAATAATTAATGAAAACATAGGAGCCAAATTGGAGAGAACGATCCACCACAGTACTATCAACAACAAATGAGCTAAAATTAATATAGGTGGTATGGGAATAAGAGGGAAAAAAGAAAGAAAGAAAAGTCTAGGAGATGTTTAGAGAAATGGGAAGTGATTTTGAAATGATAGAGGGAGAGGGAATACTAAGAGTGAGGAACAAAAAACAGGCTAAGAGAGGGAAAAATTAAAATTTGGGATGTAAGGAAAAAGAAAAAAGTTAAAAAAGGAGAATAAAGAAAAATATCAGGATGAAGAGAAATAGAAAGACAAAAAAGAAAAAACAGGCTTAGATGGCAAAGTTAAAATTTGAGATGAAAAAAGAGTAGGAGAGGGGACCAGTAAAATTTGATATTTGAAATAGAGAATTAGTGAGGCTCTAGAGATAAAATTGAAAAAACAGTGCAGTAACAACTGCCCTACCCACAACCTACTAGCAAAGATTGTTAAACATGGAGAGAGAATGTGGGTATTTTAACAGCAGGGGAAAAGGATGTGAGATGATCCTTGACAAGAAAATTGGCTTTGAGTGTCTGGACAGAGGAGAAATAGTAGGAGTGTGGAATGGAAACAGTTGTAGCAAAAGAGAAAACAAAATTTGAAATGGAAATAATGTGATGGAAAAGGAAGGTAAAATGGACTAAGACGAGGATGGGGCAAACTATGTGAATTGAAATACACTATAGTATAAAATCTAGTGACTTAATATGTACAAACTTGCTGGACAAGAAATGAATGTTAAAAAGCCATGCAGGAAAGAAAATACTGCAAATCATGGAGAAGACCACAGTGGCTTTCATCACAGCAGCCTCTTGTATTTACCACTGCTTTTTTCTTTCTGGATCTGCCTCTGGTGATGTCAGATGTTGACCCCGTCTGACCTTAGGCAGCCTGTTTGCTACTTCCAGTGATCTGCTGTCCCTGGCTGTCTCCTTCAGTTGTTAATTTAGTCACTGCACTCAGCAGTTAGGTTTGAGCACCATAGGGTGGGGCAGAATCACTCCTGGGGTTGGGGCTATTGTTTCCCCTCAGGCTGCTGCCACTCAAAGGGGAGTGGTCTGCCTGAGCAGGATCAGGATGGATGCTGCATATGGGGGTTGGCTCAACACTGGATCCCAGTGGCTACTCTCTCAGTTCTCTCCCCAAAGCCTCAGTCCTTAGTCTCTCCTCAGGGATCACAGGCCCACTCTGGCCCCACCTTTGCCAGAGCCCAGGGTAAGTGGCTGCAAATGAAAATTTGTGTGTTGGCCCTTTTAATGGCTCTTGTGTCTCTAGCTATCTGTCTCTGGCAGAGAGCAACCCAACTGCTTTTCGCTGCTGGTTGTTATCTGTGTACTTTTTCGGCTGTGGTGCTCTAGGCTGGGAATCCTAGCTTAGGGTTTAGACCTCATTCTTCTCAGGAGGATCCAACCAGCCGCTCAATTATCCCTTCAGCGCTGCTGCCTGTGGGCGCTCAGCCAGGCTTCTTGAATCTCCACCATACTCCTTACCAGACAGGTTGTGCCAAAGCTGATTCTTCTGTCTGTCTGAAGTTATATGGCTTCTTTCTCGCTATTGCTCAGTTGTTTGTTCCAGGTGCTTTTTAATACATTTCTTTTGGTGGGAGGAGGGAGGGAAATGATATCATTGAAAAGGGTAACTGAGCTATGTAATTATTCACTTAAAACATACACATTTTTTAAAGTGCTAGGAATTGTAATCTATATTTAAAGGCTAGTTTTGAAAATTTCATTATGAATTTCTACTAAAGAAAATTTAAGCTATGTCTGTATTACATGAAGTGAGTGTATATGTGTG